>OY735241.1:2292602-2502602 GCA_963457665.1 Thysanoteuthis rhombus
TGAAACCCAACGATCAAAGGACAGAACCCAGGTAAGATCACCGTTAGCCCAACCTCTTAAGCTTAAGCTTTCAAGTCTTTCTTCAAACTCTTCTCCAAGCCTCGAGTTGACTTCGTTTTTCTATAATGACAAGAAGAAGAATAAAAACAATCCTTACCAAGTTTAGGGGAGTGAACTCTTCACTATTTTCCTGCGCTGTCACAATGAATTCTGTTGTGGGTACGGCTAGAAGGCTTAACTGATAAACTTGATTATATACTGGTAACTACTAATAGCTATTTTTTTCTTCCTAAACTCTTAAAAATAGACTTAAATGGTTGAATTTTTAATGCGTTATTGCTAAGTGATAGCTTTTAATAAATGTTTAATGTTTAATTTCATTTGTTCTCTTAATTATTCATGTAGACCTTTATCATCATTTGATATTGGCGTACTTTACATTTTTGGGAAGATCTATGTCTCAGCTACAACATATTGAAATTGTAGCTGTCTTTCACTGTTTTTGCTCTAAGACCCTTTAAAAGACTTAGAGAGCTTAGACATAGAGCTTTAAATAAACTGTATGTTGAATGTAAACTGACATTTAAACCCTTAAAACCCCTTATAAACAGACCTGGAGAGCTGAAAAGTTAATACGTTATAGCTTAGACGGAGAGCTTTAAATAAACTGTATGTTGAATGTAAACTGACATTTAAACCCTTAAAACCCCTTATAAACAGATCTAGAGAACTGAAATTTTAATTTGTTGTAGCTTAGACATAGAGCTTTAAATAAACTATATGTTGAATGTAAACTGACATTTAAACCCTTAAAACCCCTTATAAACAGACCTAGAGAGCTGAAATTTTAATATGTTGTAGCTTAGACATAGAGCTTTAAATAAACTGTATGTTGAATGTAAACTGACATTTAAACCCTTAAAACCCCTTATAAACAGACCTAGAGAGCTGAAATTTTAATATGTTGTAGCTTAGACATAGAGCTTTGAATAAACTATGTTGAATGTAAACTGACATTTAAACCCTTAAAACCCCTTATAAACAGACCTAGAGAACTGAAATTTTAATTTGTTGTAGCTTAGACAGAGAGATTTAAATAAACCATATATTGAATGCAAACTAATGTTGAATTCCTTTTGTTCATTCAATTATATATATATATTTTTCGCAGTTTATCATTTTCATAAGCTGTGCCCACCACAAGTGAGACCAAACCTTTATATGAAATAAATATTTCCCTGCCATGATTTGAGATCACAACCAATGGGTAGGCTGCTCTCTCACCAACTGAACTAAACTGACAAGTCTTACTTATCTGCCAATTTATTATGTATACAAAACAGACGTTGTACTCGCTGGTGACGGGTACTTGAATTTTCTTAGATCAGGGTCTGCCACTTTTAGTGGAGCCATTTTTTTTTTTTAAAAATCGCCTGTATTTTATAGCTATCCATAGTTTTTGACAAAAATTAGTGAATAAATGTTTAGTTCTTTATATTTCCAAACAGTCGGCCTATTCCCAAAGTCAGCTCAGTGCTAGTCCTGACCTAGCCAAGTTTGGGAAATTTAACTCGTGAGTTTTGGTGGGTTCTCTGTTTTCCACAACGACAGGAGGTTTCTATGAACGTACATCATATTTTAAAAGTTCATTTTAAAATTTTTCTCCCCAGTTACTGGAATAGAGTAACTTTGGACTATGCGGTGCGATGGTTAGTACGACAATGTGGCCGTCCTCAAACAGAATGTCGTCATGCTTGTATGAAATTGGTATGCAACCTGGCTCATCATATTCAAGGTAAGGTTTTTCGATGAAAAGCGAAAACAAAAGTTTTTGTTTTATGATGTCAGAATAATAATGTTTTTATTCCAAATATGTGTTGTACTGAATAATTTTATTTTTATTAGATAAATGCTGGAATTTTTTAAAACGAGCATTCCAAGGAAAATTATGAATCTCCGCCCATATATGCCGCTTTTTATCTTGTAAATTAAGCAGCGGTGGTGGTGGTAAAATCAAGTTACCCGGATGAAAATACTACCATAAGTTTGTGACTTGGAGGAAAAAATATAGTGACTGTTTAGTCATTTGATTTGTGATCAATTAAAAGATTGGAAAAAAGGGGCAATCAATGAATAACTTATTTTTCTTGCCTTTTTATGCTGTGATCACTAAAAGGCCCAAATATCGGGGAAAAAAACAAGCATAAATGTGGTTGGACACAAACTAAGGGACCAATTTGGCTTAAAATTTTATTGTAAATTGACCCCCCCCTCCCGATCAAAACCTATTCGCGAGAAAATTAGAAAAAAAAAATTCACTACTCCTTGTGGGTGTGTGTGCAAAATTTCCAGGGCTGAGCGAAGTCTGGGTAGATACATACGCATGAATGTCAAAACACATGAATAACCTAAACCCAGCAACAATGATTACACCGGTTTGTTGTGGGTAGCGGTGATAATTGTTGTTCAATTTCTAAATATCTGAGCAAGATGTTAGATGTCTTCTGTTCTGTCTGTCCTGACAATAGAACATCCCATGTCCTCGGGGAGCATCCTGGAAGGCCCAATCGTTAGAATTGGCCATTTAGCCTTCCTACTGTAGTCCAGAAGAAAGCTGAGAGCAAAACGTTTGACATCAGCTTGGTTACAGGAGCTGCTGGAAGGCTATCCAGTTGGGCATCAAATCGCCCCAAATGGGGTCTCCAGTCTCTGGTTTAGGAATCGGTTTTCCTTCTCTTAGACTGGTTACTTACCCAATGCTAGAGAGTTCGATCTGCCTTTCTGTTTAAACCTGTAGCTGATGGGGAAACAGATGGATTCCTGCCTTTCCCAAGGGCATCAGTGCGACGTGAACATGACCAGCCCTGACCAGAGTTTGAATTTGGTAGCTGATTCCATTGTTCAAGTCGTTACTGACTACACCAATTGCGTGTACAAAATGTATTGTTGTTAGCTAAGAAATGTTTTATGATTTAAAGAGATGACTGCCCTGTGTATAACAATATGAGGACTGATAAGGACTCTTAAGTTGAATATTTCATTTTTATTCTTAAGTATCTCATTTAATTTCTAAATAGTACTTTTGTTGAAGATACTTTTTGCATGGGTATATGGGGAAAATTCTTACATACTTGGTCAAAGATATTTTAGTGTCAGGGGGCTGATTTAGCGTCGGGTGCCAGATTTAGGGCTGCTAGATATATTAGCCCCCTAAACTATGTAGATGTAGTGGTCTGCCTTGCCGAGTTTTGCATCTTCTATCTCGACAGTTATGTTCTTATTCTCAATATGATTGTTGCACATGATTTTTGTTTTACTGAAGTTCATGTGTAGATTGACTTGAGTGATATGAAAAGGTTTAAAAAAAGAAATATTTTGATATTTTCCAGGAATCAAGGTAACCAGGGATTATTTCAATATCTTCCTGAATAGGGAAGGACCAAAATATTTTCTACTCAGGTGAGAATTCGCTCGATCAGTTTTTTTTGTTTTTTTGTTGAAAGTTTGGGAAATGGAGCCTAAAGTAGAATAGACATCTTTTGGGGTCAGATTCTTCACTATAGCTACACTCTGATTACAAGAGTCCCCTATTAAAACCGGGATGTTGAGGTCCAAGTAGGCTGATATAACCGAGCCAGAGTCAGTTTAGCTATTTTGAAGCTAGATTAATATTTTGGTGTCTACCATCGATCCGAGTTATAACAAACTGTGGGAGAGGCCTGTATTGCTACCAATACTGGTTATTAAATGCTGTATGCTTTGGGGAAAAGATTTGATAACTAGTCCAATGAGGGTATAATCAAGCTGATCTGAAAAAATACAAGGTGTCTTAAAAGTAATCCTGATTTGTCCCATAAGTAATGCCACCATCAGCTTTGAATTTTGTCAGTATCTATGAAAATCAGTAACTTGCAAACTTGATAAATGCTTTCAAATGGGTGGCAGTTACATTGAATCTTACATCAACTGCAATGCCAGCGTCAGTATCTATTTGATCTCCAGTTTGTTTATCGAATCAACACATCCGCACGAATAGACTGCCTAATCAACCAACCAACCGACCAGGTGGGCTACAGATTCTTCTCTCTTTGAGTGTCTTTGTTCATCTCTCAATGTGTGCATGAAAGTGCCTGCTTCTGTATGTTCCTGGTCACATTTTGGGGGCTACAACCTTGAAAGGAAAATCTTTTTCTCTCCTTTCTCCTGGCTGTGCAAAAATCAACATTTTGGCCATTTTTTTTATAATTTTAAGCATTTTTTTTAGTTATTTTTTGGCCATTTAAAAAAAAAATCTAGTACTTTTTGGCAGTCAGACTAGTGCAAAAATATTTCTCAAGTTGACAACACCCACATTTTACAAAGGGAGATAATCGTCAGTTGATTTTAGAGCTAACAAGTTATCTTATGGACGTATTCCATGACTTTACCTCTAGTTTCTATAATATCCTGAGTTTTTATTTTGCATTCTTTTCAGGTTTGAAGGAGGTGGCGATGGGGCGATGCCTGGAGAATCCCTGATGGACTGCCCGACCTTAGAAAAGAAAAAGACCTTTAACCTGCTGGAGACATGTCAGTGGTTTGAAAGCATTTTGGCTGCGCTTGATTGTTATACCTGGGTTTTTGATTCTGATTTCTTGACCCCAGCAGATATGTTTGTAGGTTGGTTGATGAATTTCCCTCCTTCTTGTTCTTTTCTTTGATGTATTTCTAGGGTTGAACTTGCCAAGAATGACAAGAATATTTGGTATATCTCTGAATTTTTGAGATGAGGTATTATTATTATTTCTATTGATATTTGGACTATCCTCATCTTGGTTAGTATATCTCTGAATTTTTGAGATGAGCTATTATTATTATTTCTCTTATTATTCGGACTATCCTCATCTTGGTTAGTATATCTCTGAATTTTTGAGATGAAGTATTATTATTATTTCTATTATTATTCGGACTATCCTCATCTTGGTTAGTATATCTCTGAATTTTTGAGATGACGTATTATTATTATTTCTATTATTATTCGGACTATCCTCATCTTGGTTAGTATATCTCTGAATTTTTGAGATGAGGTATTATTATTATTTCTATTATTATTCGGACTATCCTCATCTTGGTTAGTATATCTCTGAATTTTTGAGATGAGGTATTATTATTATTTCTCTTATTATTCTGACTATCCTCATCTTGGTTAGTATATCTCTGAATTTTTTAGATGAGGTATTATTATTATTTCTATTATTATTCGGACCATCCTCATCTTGGTATGATTCTCTTATGTGCATGTTGCATGGTTCTCAGTTTGAAGACCGATGTTTTGGTTAGGTTCCTGTCACTCGTCATAGAAATAAAGATCCAGGAAAAGCTTATAGAAGCAGTAACGTTCGAAATGCTAGCAGGAATTAGTCGAAAGGATATCGGTAAACTTTTTTTTTTTTTAACATTAATAATTACACAAGTATATATATGATATTAGTGTCAGTTTAGAAGGACAAATTGTTTTAAAATCTAACAATTTATTGATGTGTTTCACTGGTAACAGCTTCATCAAAGTAAGGTAAGCAGCCATGATTATATTTTTTATTTTTTTTCATTAATGTGACATTATCATTTGTAAATTTTCATTATATAAGTGTTGATTTAATTTTTTTTTTTTTCCACTCCAGATATTGGTCCTGAGTCAACCAAGATTTTTGACGCTCTATGCTATTTCCTTGAACACGTAGCTTTCTTTGGTCCACGGGAAATGGCTGACAAAATCGAAGGAGATTCAGTTGATACTTTATTCTTCACACCGAGAGAGCAAGAGAAATTCAATAGGTTTGAACACATTCTTCCAGAGTTCAATCTCAGACATTGGCTGTTATGAAACAAATGATAGTTTTGGCAATGTTCAACAAGTTGGCTGTCAAAAATGGATCAGAATATTGGGACAGATTAGACCGATCACTGCTAAACAAGCTTAATCTTGATAGTTTTGTATTTGCCATATTCACTCCAGTATGATGCTAATCAAAGTATGATTTTTGTAGCTGAAAATCACTAATTAATTATAACCTGCCCTCACAGTCAATAATTGAACAACCCTAGCGTCAAAATTTGAAGTCCTCCAAAAAAAATCGTATTGAAGAATAAGTATAGTCAGAATGAATTCTATTAATGACATCACTGGCATTATCCCCCTGGACAACTTCTAAAATAAAATGAAAAATATACATCTAGATATATTTAGATTCTGGAGAATCTAGATGTCAAACAGGCTGAAAAAAACTTTTTTTCCAAAAATCAGAAAAAGCCATTTTTCTAGAGGAGTACTGATGCCAATTTACAAGGCTGAAGACAAAATGGTACGGTGAGGAGTGCTGGATTGCCAAAACAAACACATCTGTATATAAAAAAGAGTAGAACCGTTCACCACATGTGGTGGCTATTATTGTTCCATATGTTATCGTTTTATTTTTTTTACATTCAAGTGAAATGCTATGATTTCTCACACCAAGTGAATGCAGTAATTTTTTAGTTAAAATATGGACTTATAGAATTTTGATGAAATTAATTAGAATAATATGTGAACCATAGTATGAAATGTCAGATTATGATTTATTTATTTCAATTATTCATATATATGATTATCGAAACTATGTGAACCGAGTTAGTACAAAACTGAAAAATGTTACCTTGTCGGTCAAATCAATCCCAATGATCCAATATACTTTTGATGACTGTCTCGTCTAACTTTGCCAGTTTCGAGTGATTTGTTAGTCTTCTTCAATCAATTGATTTAAAATTGTTTATAGCAGTGTTTCCCAAACTTTTAAAGATGGCCATCCCGTTTTAGAGGACGTAATAATTTCACGGTAATTGGAAAATAATTTTGAAATTGGAAACAGTTCGGAGAAAATTTTCCAGAATGACAATTGGTATAAGAGATTCAAGTTACATAGAAGAGTTAGGCATGGCTACTTTATTTGAGAAGAGGAAAAGAGGAGACAGTTGAAACTTTCAAGATATCAAATGGTTTTACAAATTAGAAAATTCTCATGTTTAATAAGTCAGATAGAACGGGAATTTTACTGGCTAGGTCTATTACAAAAACAAAGTCACAAAAACAAGTTGACTTTTTCTCTCCCAAACAATTTCGAAATACTGGAATAGTTTTCTATTTTATTTGAAAATTGGTACAAGTATAAATGATTTTAAAAATAACGTAGATTAATTTAGATCATATAGAATGGAAAATAAATTAATAGGACTATTTTGATTGTTATCAGCTGAAATATACTGAAGAATTTAGGAAAAAATGAATAAAATGTGCTTGGTAAATATTCTGCTGTACTGGTAGGATAGTAAACATTTTATTAAGTTTCATACATTTTTATAACTTGAATAAATGTATATTTTGATATTGAAAAAGTAGGTGATATTGCTCCCTTGGTAGTGCTGAAAAGAGAGGGGGCTGTGTAAATTAAGGAGTTGCCCATAGAGGCATTTTTATTTCATAATCAAATAAGCCCCTTTCCCTTGTAAAGTCGGTTAAAAATCATACATCAAATGTTAAATTCTAGTAAATTGGGGGGAAAAAAAATTCAAGCTTTCATTTCTAAATTCTTGATAAATGTTTGAATTTCACTTCTGTGTTTTTGATTTACAATGAATTTATATTGATTTAGCTGTGATTGAATCGTTCAAATAAGTTGTCTGAGTTCTTTAAATCAGAAAAACTGCTTTTCAGACGTATATCTTTATGTGTATCTGTCAGTACCCTTTGACCCTTGCACCCCTCAGCACTCCTATGCCCCCTCTCCTTTCAACACCCCAAAGAAGGCAGTATGACCCACTTTGAGAATCATTGGTTCATAAAGCATTGTGAAAAAATCTGGTAATCGTAGACCATTTTGGGCTCATACAAGGGTGGATCAAAAATTATACAGCTTGACATATAGTCATTATCTGAATTTTGATTTGAAGTCATCACTTGATCTGATTGAATAATTTTCGCCATTGAATTAAATGCATTGACGAGGGAGGAAATTATGTTGAAAAAAATAGATATTGTGTAAAATCAAGCCTTCTTCCATAATTAGGCTGTGGACTTATTGATTTGTCTACACAAATGTTTAAAGATCCTTTTCATTTTGCAAATTAGTGGAAACAATTTTAAATATTAGATATCAAGGTCACAAACTGTCTCTGTTTTCCTGATATATTTTATCTAAATTGTATTTTTTTTTCTTCTGTTTAAAATTTAATTGAATAAAGTTTTAGTCATCAATATCCTCTAGTATCTAACTAAATAGAAAAAGATACTTAATAAATAGTCCATGGATATTAGGTCTACGTCTTTCAACGGAGTTCTGTCTTGAACAAATGAAAATTTCAAGATTTGCTGAATTAGTGAAGGAGTGCCGAAACATTTTAGCCACTTTGAGCTATATTTTTTTTTTTTATATCTTTTGCCTCTTTTTGGTATTTTTGGCCATTTAGGCATTTTTTGGCTATTTCTTATTTATATAGCACTTTTTTGCAGTCAAAATAAAATCTTTTTTGTGTTTGCAACTTTGAGTTTCAGTCTTGGCAATTTTTTCTGCTAACAGCATCGATAGTTGAATGTATTCATATATGTTTTATTTATATGGGTTTTCTTGTTTTTCTCTTTCAGGATCAAGTGCACTGTAATGATTCGTTTATTCAATTTCTTGACCATTGTCCTGCAGCAGTGTCACAGATTACAAGATTATTCGGTGAGTAGCCATCTTGAAGTGAGTTTTGTGAAATTTACTTCTGCAATACAACTATCAGGACAACGAATCTTCATGAAATCCTCAAAAGAGGAAAAAATTAAGCGAAGAATCACTCTAGGATGGCAAGACTTTGGCAGAGCCAGCTCAATCTCCAAGGACAAGAAAATCCAATTAGTCCTTGAAAAAAAGTGTATACAACCAATGCATTCTCCCGATAGTCACTTATGGAGCTGAAACATGGAACCTAACCAAGAGACAGACCTGCAAAGTGAGAAGTATGCAATGTGCGCATGCGAGAATAATGCTCAACCTTACACGTAGAGATCACAAGACAGTACAGTATATAAGGAAGAAAACAGGAGTCCAAGTCATCATAGAATCCATTAGGAACTCAAATAGCTATGGGCTGATCTTGTTGCAAGAATGGCAGACAACCGATGGACTTTGCCACTCACCACATGGATCCCCAGAGATCATATGTGGAACTGAGGCCAGCAGAATGCAAGACTGGAGAGACGAACTAGATAAGTTCAGAAAGTACTGTCTCCGTGATGCCCATGATAGACGGGTGTGGCAAATTTTGACGGTATCTTCCAATACCAAATGATAAAAGACTGATGATGATGAGTTTTTATCATATGGAAATTTTGTTCTCCCTATCAATTTTGTGTAGATAGATAATCCTGTTTGGAGTAAATATTTGTACATGTATGTCAGTTTCCTGAAGACCGGGAAATATATCTGAAAAAAACAACTTGATATAGAGGCCCTTGAATACAGAAGAAAACCTGTCAACCTATTAGAGGTCTTTAGAATCTTAAACAATGTACATAGATTGGATACTGGTATTGATTCCTCAAAATGTCCTGATAAGAAAATGCTGACTTGATCTATCTGCAGTAAAATTAGAGGATTCAGTCATAAGCTACAATTTCAGACCTCCACTGGTGTTAGAAAAAATTTCTTCTCAGCAATAGCAGCAAATGCGTAGAACAACCTTGGTGTAAAGACAGTCACATACAAGAATGTCAATATTTCAAAAAATAACCTTTATTCTGATATCGGTGATACCGTATTTAACTACCTATTTTCTAATTAGTTTGATTTTATCCCATCTAAACTGAAGCTGGTTTAATGATGCAATAAGCTGCCGTCAAAAAAGCCTATTCCAAGTGCATAGAATAATTCTTGACCAGATGTCAATATTATTGATACAATGTCTGGCACCTTTCAGCTATTAATCTCATGTACCTGATGTACAGAGCATCAGAAATCTTGATCGACTTAGAACCAATATCTGGGTCGGAGGTCAAATTAACACCCATATAATGAAACTTCTGCAGATTTATTTGTTAAATGTTTTCATTATGCTAACTCACTACATCAGTTTCATTTCAATTAAATCCCATCTTTATTCTGGTCGGAGTCCAGGAAGTCCGATCATCTTTGAGTGAATTCCATCATAACACTGACTTCTTTTAAAGAAATGAGATGAGAAAGAATCTTCATCATCATCAGTCTCTTAAAGTCCATTGTTGAACATAGACCTCCCCCAGGATTCGCCACCCTTCTCTTTCATGGGCGTCAGGGAGCCAGTACTTTCTAAATATATCTAGCTCATCTCTTCACCTAGTACTCTGTTGGTTGTCTGCCATTCTTACAACATGGCAGGCCCATTACCATTTGAGTTTTTTAATGGATTCTATGTTATCTCAGACTCCTGTCTTCTCCCGAAGGTATTGTGCTGTCTTATGGTCTCTCCATGTGAGGTGAAGCATAATTCTTTCATGTGCACGTTGCATGGTTATCAGTTTGCCGCTCAGTCTTTCGGTTGGGTTCCATGTTTCAGCCCCATAGGTGACTATTAGGAGAATACATTAGTTGTATCCCCTTCTTTTTAGGACTAATAGGATCTGCTTGTTTTTGAAGGCTGAGATTGCTCTGCCGAAGGCTTGCCATTCTAGTGTGATTCTTCACTTGATTTCTTTTTCTTTTTAGGGTCTCATGGAGATTAGTTGTCCTCGGAAGTTATAGTGATCCACTTTCTCCGATTCTGTGTCCTTGATTCTGATCCTTGTGTTCTTATTTCCGACGTGATTATTGCACATGATCTTTGTCTTGCTGAAGTTCATGTGAAGGACGACTTTCTTGCTTTCTTCACTTAGTTCATCTAACATTAGTTGGAGGAATTCCGATAGTTCGAGACAAATAACCAAGAACACTTTCAAGAGGCGCAAATTCTTCAGCATACAAAAAGAATACATGGAAGCTTGAACGTTTGTTTATTTATATGAACACACGTAAAATGCCTGCATTTTCGGCATCCACATCGAACCTTACATGTAATGCACTGCATGTATCTTTATTAGATCTGTAGTTATGACTATTTTATTTAAAAAAGTACAAATATCACACTAGGTCCAATGTGGTACAGGTCTGTTTACCAAAGCTTGATATATATATATAGATATTAGGTGAATTGGTCCTCCAAACATTTGTAATCTCTTCGTCTGGCATATACGGTACGAGATATTATTATAGATGTTGCAATCAGGTTCCGTTGCGACTGGCAGGTTGTATCTCAAAAAAGTCACAAGTCGGACAAATATTATTTTATAATCTGTTACATATCTTTCATTTTTGAAGTATAATTATTTGTTTTCTATTTTCTTTAAAATGTTTGTTGAGTAGTAAAGGTGGCAATTTTTATACATATATACATATGCACACGCTTATAAAATGACTTATTGAATCTTATATATCCATACAATAAAGAGTGATATAGTATTTATGTAGTATGTATGTTTTTTTTATTTAATGTACAAGTGTAATTTTTATACTCTCTTGTACTTATACAATTCTGGTACATATGTATAATCAAAAAATATTTTCTGCCGACTTGAATATTCTATTTAAAAGCATAACTTTAATATTTACATTACAAGAGATATTGTCCTTGTGTTGTGTGGGAGAGAGTAGATGAGAGCTCTTGGTTAGATGTTGGAATATGTAGTCGTAGCCAAAGGCTTTTGCCTCCATGCAATGTGGTGATTGGCACCACAACCCGACATCACTGGAAATGTTGATGAAAGGAAAAGAGATGTATAAAGAACATGTGCGCCAAGTACAGATGTGGACCTAGGTATCAAATGTAGTATGTAGTGCCCACCTTTCAAGCTGAAGTAAATTATTCATATACGGAGTTATCTGCCCTTTGGAAAGGATCTACTTCTAACCCCTTTATCTCTGTAGAAACGGTAAATTCCTTGTTCCCCTTTTTGACGTCACACAGAACTGCCAATCAGATAGCAGATTCTTATCTTTACCATATTTAAACTGTGGCGGCAAATCTCCCTCCCTCTCTGTGTTCCTACGGCGGGGAGGTAAGATCGTCTCTTCTTCTTTCTCTCTTTAGTTAGGATAGTTAGTATAGTTTTTATACACACTTTGTTCTTACACACGCATCATCACATCTTCATCTCAAGAACACATCCTAACCAAGTTAAGCACTATCATCGTAGTTAGGATGGACTTCCTAAGATAACTTCTTAGTGGCAAAACTAGGATCATTGTATAGACTCTATCTCACATTTACTCAGTGACATCTCTTTCCCTTCGTCCTTCCTATCTCTACATCTTTTATCCTGGTAGATCCCTCCACATATTCGTGTTGGCAGAAACTCCGGTCCTTGTTTATTTTAATTCACTCACGAATTAAATCTGGCACTGTTGTTTACTTCTTTGTTTGTTCTTATTTCCACGTTTTGTTAACAATCCAACTAACTGTGTACTAACCTTGTTTTTGTGCTCAAGTAACAAACACGCTGCTTCCCAGGATTTATCTTCTTAGATCAATTCTGGGTTATACGCATGTTAGGGGACTGATATATTAGCAACCTTAAATCAGGCCCCCCGATACGTCACTAGAATTTTAAAAGGTGGTTAGTCAGGATAGGTGCAAGAAGGAGCTAAAAGGGACAAAATAATGAACGCAGTATTTGCGTAGTCGCAGTATTTACATTTAATAGCTATAAGGTTCTTGAGAATGCTTGCATCGAAGAAGATACGTGACAAGACAATATACATATAGTCATGGTCAAAGAAGGAACTCTGCCAGCTGTGAGTTTAGAGGGAGGTAAAGATGGATACAAGTAACCGGCTTTAAAGCTGGTGCCAAATAAGCCATTGAAAAGGAAGTTAACCGCCAGGGCAAAAAGGAGGTTGACCATGTGGAGTCAAGGCTTTTATGGGGGTGATCAAAGAAAGTGACATTTTTGATATATAGCTAAAAGACTGGTTTTGTATGAAATTTCTAACTAAAAATATAGTGGTTGCCACTACATGAATTTATCATATCCATGTGTTTCAGTTGTGTGTGTGAATGATTGCTAGTCGAGTGTGTCGTAAGTCAAAGAGCAGATTTAATACCTACTCATGACTAATGTACTATATGTGAAATGAGAATGTTTAATATTGTTATATCCACAATTAATTATCTTTTGAATTTCAGTTTATTCCTGAAAAGCTATGGAGCAAATATCTTTGGAAAACCCTAAGTGACTGCATCCTCTCGCCTACCAGACTCGGATTTGACTTGGGAGATGTTGAAATTATGAACAAACTACCAACAGAGGTGAGAATTCCTGGGAGTGGGGGATGAAAAGATAATGCTGGGGTGAGGGAACACTCTCTTTCTTTTCTTTTTTTTAATCTTTTTTATAAAGGCTTTATTATTATGTTGACATTGTACAACACGTGTCATTAATTACACTTGACGGCAAATTTTTACCTTTTTTTTCTCTTCTTGTCCCTGGTTATTAAGTGTTATTAGAAACCTTGAACCAAAACTGTTAAAATAGGTTTCTTTGGTTTTCAAGTGGGTTTGGTTGACTGGCTGGCTATGTATGTATCACATATACAGGCCGCACCAATGTAGCTAGAGAGCTGAAATTTCTAGCAATTACTCCTTGTTATGTCTCAAAATACTTTTTTCCGACCCCCGTACTCCTTTTGAGGTGGTTTCACTTTACAATGTAATTTTATGCTAAATTGACCACTTGTTTGTGCCCACTTGTTTTTTGAAAATTCAAATTTCTTAGTGATCCAACAAAAAGCGAGAAGTAAATATTTATTGATCACTTTTCATTCCAATTTTTTGATTGATCACCCCCAACATGACATGACGTTGGTCATGTGATAGTTTCAATTTTAGCCGAATAAATACTCATATCATGTAGCTTGACTGTACGTCTAGCTTCCTGTCATGTAATGCCTTGTCTTGATTAAGCCAAGTTGTTTCAGTGGATATTTAGAGCTCCAGAATGACCGATACGTGGTCGCATTATGGAAGAACCAGAAGAAATTAATAATTAAAACTAATTTTTAAAAAAAACATATTTTGTAATTCACCAATTGGCATGAATGTTAAATCTCCGTCTCCAAAAGGCTTTCTGTTTTTGACAAATAAGAATATCGCAGAAATCACAAAATTCGTGTGGAAATACTCGAAAAATTTGGCCATCTTTTGGGTGGTTTTTGGCTATTTTTTTCTGTATTTTTTTCAACAATCAAACTAGTGTGAAAATATTTTTTGTGTTGGCAACATTGAGTTTCAGTCTTGGCATTTTCTTTCTGCTAACACCCGCAAAGTGGAAGTTGCTTTGCCTTATTTCTTGACTTTACTCATACAAAACCAAAGATTGCTTAATCTTAATTTAAAAAAAAAAAAATTCTTTGTAAGTGACAATATGGCTCCTTCCTTGACTTAACTCTCACCCTTTCTTCATTGCTATATTGTTCCTTTTGAGAATGACTGCTCCGGATACTCGCATGAAACCACGATTTTTAAAGAACTAAAAACATAGTACCTAGCTGATTTACCATTGCAAGCTTTTCATGTTTGGGAATACATGGGACTAAAAATATTGCCTGATTCTGGTCTAAGTTAGAGTTGACCTGGTTTTCCTTCCATAACAAGAACAATCTTCATTTAATTTAGGTGAGCATTGCACGGCATGTCTATCACGTCACGTTAAACCAACCCTATGTATATATAAAATTAACATTTCCCTATTGATTTGAAATCATAATCAAGAGATTGAAATGTAGCTCTCTATCAACTGAGCTAAACAGATAAATCTTATATACCTATGAATTTACTTATGTATACAATATATAAAGTTGCAGTAATCATCTTCAGTCGGAATGAATGTAGGAATGGAATTTGATCTTGTGGCAGACAGGCTTGTTTTTTTTTATTTTCTTACATTTTGAAAAATTTATTAAAATTATGACTTGTCTCTTATTCAGATGAAGCAAGTTCTGGAAGCCTTCTTGAAATTTCTCCCCAGTAAAAATTCGGATAGTCTCAAGGAATATGTTCATAATGATCTGAAAGAAAAAAGGTTAGTAGCTACTTATTGATTGCTGTAATGACAGCTGGTAATGATTACCCTCATGAGAATGAGAAGGTAATGATAGCCGTGATAAGAATGAGAATGTAATGATTGCCGTGATGAAAATGAGGAGGTAATGACTGCCATGATGAGAATGAGGAGGTAATGATTGCCGTGATGAGAATGAGAAGGTAATGATTGCCGTGATGACAGCGAGCCAGAAATGATTGTTTGGTCTGTGAAATGATATTCACTTTAAAAAGGTAATGATGCGATTTCATTTGAATTTCATCTAAACAGTTTGTCTCATTAATTTAGTAATCAAAATTTAATGAGAAGGGGAACCAACTTACTTTTTTTCCAAGTTGAGTACCCCGATATTCAGAAAGTAGTGACTATCTGTGTTACAATTTAAATGTAGTTATCTTTTTCTGACCGTAGCAGCTGTGTTATTACCGAGAACTACCATATTAGCACTAGTATTTCACTCCCCAATCTTTTTCTATTACTAGATTTCTTTTTCTGGTTTAATACTTTTCATTCACCAATATCTGTCTTCAAACGGGAAGTATGGTTATAGTGTTTACCTCTCTTCCAAACCTCACCTTAACGCCATGATTCGGTAAGTTTAAAAATTATGGAAAAAACCTGAGTTTACGAGGACATTTCTAGGATCTTTCTAATGAAATTTTCTGAGGAGTTTCAACTGCAAATTGTGTTAAATTGTAAATGTTGCTTGTATTTACGTACTTTAAAATGTCTTTCTTTATTTGGAGGTCGTCATGAAGATTCTTGGCAAAAAAGATGACGTCTGCAAATCTGAGGTTGCTTTTGTATTTGTTGTCCCTTCTGATTCCTTTATTTTCCAAGGCTGGGTTTCAGAAGTTTATTTACTTTCATGACCTCCAAATAATGCAAGATGAAGTGAATAAAGAAAGCAGCAAGTCTGGGCTTCACATGAATTTCAGAAAAACAAATATTATATACAACTGATGTGTTGAAGACAAAGACACAACGATCAAAATCAAAAATGCTTCAGTGAAGAAAGTAGACCCCTACATCTGTGCTTAGGATGACGAATCTCTATGAAATCATCAAAAGAAGAAGAAATCAAGCAAATAATCACACTTGGTTGGCAAGCTTTCTATAGAGCAAACTCAACCTTCAAGAACAAGAAAATTCTATTAGTCCTAAAAAAGAAGGGTCTATAACCAATGCATCCTCCCGATAGTCACCTATGGAGCTGAAACCTGGAACCAAAAGATAAGACTTTCAAACTGTGATTCACGTGACGTGAACAAAAGAGAATCACATTCAACATGACCTGGAGAGATCACAAGACAGCAGTGCATATTAGAGGCACAACAGGAATCTGAGATATCATAGAATCTGTTGGAAAACTTAAATGGTCTGGCTGTGTTACGAGATTGGGGATCCATGTTGTGAGTTATGATGTCCGGTGGTTCTCTGCCAGAGATCACATGTAAAACCGTGGCAGACGAAAAATAAGATGTTGTGACAAACTGGACAAGTTCAGAAAGTATTGGCTCTGTGATGCCCATGATAGAGAGATCTGGCAAATCTATGTCCAGAGAAGGCTAATGATATGTGCTTTTATGAATCTTGTCTTTATTTCAAAGTTAATGTGTGAACATTTTATATAATCGGAGATGCCTAAAGAGTAGGTAGGAACAATGTGTACACAATTTCCACCGGAAAATCAACACCTGAGAAATTTTAAAATCTGACTGAAATCAGCATACTATTTATTTTGATAAAATTTTCGATATTTATTTATTGAAGGGCAAATTTTCTAGAAAATAATTTTTCATTCCAGATATCGGAAGATTTTTTTTTTCATATGATTCTTACCTCAGCTTTTATTATTTTGATGATATATCGTATTTATACATCAATGTTTTCATTGATTTCTACACATTATCATGTGCCACAACCACATCGGGGATAAAAACACTAAGATCGAAATCGAGGACACAGAACTCAAGAAAGTAGACCCCTACATCTACCTAGGACAACGAATCTCGATGAGACCCTCAAAAGAAGAAGAAATTAAGCGAAGAATCACACTAGGATGGCAAGCCTTTGGCAGAGCTAGCTCAACCTTAAAAAATAATAAGATCCCATTAATCCTAAAGAGAAGGGTGTATAACCAATGTATCCTCTCAATAGTCACTTATGGAGCTGAAACATGGAACTTAACCAAGAGACAGACCCGTAAACTGAGAACCATGCAACGTGCACATGAAAGAATAATGCTGGGCCTCACATGGAGAGACCACAAAACAGCACAGTACATCCGAGAAAAGACAAGAGTCAGGGACATCATAGAATCCATAAAAAATCTCAAATGGCGGTGGGCTGGCCATGTTGCAAGAATGGCAGACAATCGATGGACATCACGACTCACAACATGGATTCCCCGAGACCACATGCGCAACCGAGGCCGGTAAAATGTTAGATGGAGAGACGAGCTAGACAAGTTCAGGAAGTACTGGCTCCGTGACGCCCATGATAGAGAAGTGTGGCAAATCCTGGGGAAGGTCTATGTCCAACGACGGACGCTAAAAGACTGATGAAGATGATGAAATGATAAATCCCTTGAGATATTGTGTTTACCATTTTTAGAAAAGCACTCAAGAATTGTTGAATATAGTCGATGAAAATGTTGGAAAATCTTTTTTTCTTTTAATATTGCGCAAAAATTTTTCTTCAAGATGAAAAGCCTAAATCATAATTGATTGAATAAAACTAAAATTAATGAGAAGAAAAATATTTTGCTTAATTTTCTGTTTTTTTAATTCCCAAAGTAAGACTCCCAGTTAGAGCAATTCCTGATAGCTTTTTTAAAAATCAGCTCTCAAAATCCCGCTCAACCACACCTGGAGAGATCACAAGACAACGCATTATATTATAGAAAAGATAGGAGTAAGAGATATCATAGAAGCCATTAGAAATTTCAAATGGTAATTGGCTGGTCACATTGCAAGAATTTCGGACAATCACTGGACATCATAACATAGAATGTGGATCCCTAGAGATCATATGAGAAATCATTGCTGACAAAATATAAAATGGCGTGACAAACTGGATAAGTTCAGAAAATACTGGCTCTGTGACGCCCACGATAGAGATGTCTGTTGAATCTTGGGGAAGGTCTATGTCCAACGATGGACGCTAAAAATCTGATGACGAAGTCTAGAAAAAAAGTTTGTTGTTTTTTTTTTTTCTTTTTGAAAATAAGTTTTCAGGAGGGTTCGATTTACAAAGTAAATTTATTCTCAATCCACTCCTAAGCTTGTGTTCAGCAGCATTCATGCTTTTTTTTTTAAATTTGGACTGTTGGCGATCCAAGAGAAGGTGAGGCTTATTCAGTGACCATTTTTGCAATTATTTAAACGATCACGGCATGCGCGTTGATCATGGTTTCTATTGAATGATTAACCAGACTATTTTCTTCTGTTTTCAGGAATCTGATGAACCTCTTACCCATTGACCTAAAAGAGGTCCAACTCAACTTTTATGACCTCCAGCAAATTATTCTTGGCTATTCTCTTCTCAGCCAAGTTGGTTTCTTGAACAGAGATGACAGTGGCGATCTTGCTGAGACACTTTTCCTAAACGTCTTTGAGGTGAGAAAAATAGCTTGTGCACCTACATATCGATTAAGATTCCATCTAGTCGGGATGAACGAAAAAAACTTTTAGTATGAAATCAAGACCTGAGAAATTCTTGAAATCTGGCAAAAATCAAGATTTATTTATTTTTTTTTTTTTTTTAAAGAATTTTTCATTTCAAATTTTGGAGAATAAAGATTTTTTCCATATTCCCACCACAACTTAAATCAGTTTGATGGTTTATTTTATTTGTACATTGATTTTAACACACTTTGAAGAAAAATCCTTTAAGATTTTGTTTTTACTTTTTTAGGGAAATATTCTGGAAATGCTCAATTGGACCTCTCACTTTGGGATTCCTCCTAGATCTCTCTTGGACTGGAATTTAAAAATATTTTCCAAAGGACGAATAATCAAATTTAGCAAAATAATGAGAAGATGTTTGCTTGGTGTATTTTTCATACATTTTGATATATTTTTTCTGTTTTTTGTTTTGTTTATGTAAAATAACTGTTATTTCAGAAATAGAATAATTTTTTTTTCCTGCTTTGTACTTGCAGTGTATTGTTTGCAAATCCAGCAACGGTCAGCTAAAATCTACTATTCTTTCTCCGATGGAGTTCGGACTAACCAAAAGCATGATAGAACTTGCTTTGAAACTGCCTCTACCAGTAAGTCCCTTTTTCGAAAAAATGTCTGATTTACTGTCTTGCATGAAATTCGTCCCTAACATTAATTTATTTGGTATAATTTTGATATGTTAGTATGTATCATTGAATCACCATAGCCCCACAAACGGCCCAACCAATCAGCCAGCCAAGCGGGCTACACATTTTTCTCTCTTTGAGTGTCTGTTTCCCTATCTATCTATCTATCTATCTATATATCTGTATGCCTGTGTCCCCAGGCACTCCTGGTAACATTTTAGGGTCTAAATCCTTGAAAATTTGTGTGAGTACAACATTAGGTTTTGTCTTGGAATTTTTTTTTTTTTTTTTTTTTTTTTTCTTTCAAAGTGCTTTTTGGGGTCTCTAGGGTCATTTTTAAAATGGCAATGAGCAGGTTACGTTGCAATAATGGCTGACAACCGATGAACGTCCCAACCCACAGCATGGATCCCCAGAGTTCATATGTGAAACCAAGGCCAATAGAATAGAAGATGGAGAGATGAACTAGACATATTCAGAAAATACTGGCTCTGCGACACCTATGATAGAGAAATGTGATGGATCCTGGGAAAGGTCTATGTCCAACGACAGACGTTAAAAGACTGATGATGAGGGTCATTTTTGGACTGACCATGCTTAACTTTGGCGCTGGTATTTTTAAAAATTTTTTTTTTTAAGATTACTTTAGATAAAAGATTTTTTTTAAAGATAATTAGTTCTGGTTATTGCTTTCCTTAGATATTTATCTAAATGGTCATCTCTGCCAGGAAAGGAAGGGACAATATGCCAGGCATTGGATGGGTTTTCTTTCTCTTACTTTTTCTTTACATGTGGGTGATTGCACGGATATTTCTTGTACTTTTAAATGATATTTTAGAACTTTCATTGGAAACTGTAAATTGAAACTGTCAGTATAGGTTTCTTTAGTTTTCCATGTTGGTCTGGCTGACACATGAGAGGGCTGAAAATCTAAGTATCCACTCTTTATTATGTCTAGAGAAAACACTTTTTTTCTTTTCTTAAAATTTTTTTTTAACCTAACCAAGAGACAGACCTACAAACTGAGAAGCATGCAGCATGCACATGAAAGAATCATGCTCAACCTTACGTGGAGAGATCACAAGACAGCACAGTATATAAGGAAGAAAACAGGTGTCTGTGACATCATAGAAACTATTAAAAAAATCAAATGGCAATGGGCTGGTCATGTTGTGAGAATGAAAGACAACCGATGGACATCACATCTCACAACATGGATCCCCAGAGATCACATGTGCAACCGAGGCTGGCAGAACTCAAGATGGAGAGATGACCTAGATAGATTCAGAAAATACTGGCTCCATAACGCCCATGATAGAGAATTGTGGCGAATCGTGGGGAAGGTCTATGTCCAACGACGGATGTTAAGACTGATGATGATGATGATGATGACCCTTAAATAGATTTTTCATGGGGGGGTCAATTTGCAATGTAAGTTTATGCTAAATTAATCCTTTAGTTCATGTCCAGCAGCCTTCATGTGTTTTTTTAAAATCAAAACTTTTCTAGTGATCACTGCTTGATAAAAATTGAGAAAGCTTATTCACTGATCACCAGTTTCTCCAATTTTTTAATTGATCACCCCACCCCACCAAGAAGATATGGTGCTGAAAGACTCTGGTAATATAACATTTTCTCTTGAGTGACTAACTAGACCAGTTTTTTTATTATTTTCAAATCATGAATTTATGGTTCAAACCAAATTGGTTGTATTTTCGTCAATGTTACCTAATTTTACCACCACCACCACTGCTTAATTTACAAAGTGGTGATTCATAACTTTCCTTGGAATGCTCATCTAAATTACCTTCAATCATCATCATCATCTGTCTTTTATCATCTGTCGCAGAGCTGGAGCCAATATTTTCTGAACTTGTCCAGTTCATCACGCCATTGTCTTTTCTTCCAGGCTCAGTTCTGCATTTGATCTCAGGGGATCCATGTTGTGAGTCATGATGTCCATCGGTTGTCTGTCATTCTTGCAAAATGACCAGCCCATTGCCATTTGAGTTTCCTAATGGATTTTATGATATCTTGGACTCTTTTTTTTTTTTCCTGATATACTGTGCTATCTTGTGATCTCTGCGTGTAAGGTTGAGCATGACTCTTTTTTGCCCACGTTTTATGGTTATTTGTTTGAAGATCAAAGGTGACTATTGGCTGGATGAATTGGTTATATGCCCTTCTTTTTAGGACTAATGAGATCTTGCTTTTGATGGTTGAGCTTGTTCGACCAAAGGCTTGCCATCCTAGGGTGATTCATCGCTTGGTTTCTTCTTCTTCTTTTGAAGGTCTCATGGAGATTCGTTATCCAAGATAGATGCAGCGTTCTGCTCTGTCTGATTGTTGTACATTGTACATTCATTTCTGACACTTTTGTTATTCATGACCTTTGTTTTACAGAAGTTCATGTGGGGGCCCACTTTCTTGCTTTCTCTGTTCAGTTCATCGAACATTAGTTGGAGGTCCTGAAGGTTCCCTGACTCACCATAAATGGCTGAGAGGAAAACATTCTATAGTAAAATGTCCTACCTATTTTTGATGTTTTTGTTTACTTTCTATTCCAGTTGAAAACCTACCTGGATGCTATCTTCAATAAGAGCCCGCTAGGCTCTCTCCGTCGAGGTGCTCACACACATGGAGAACTACAGTTCACTTTGTATAAAGAGCAAATGATCAATTATATAATTCAGAATATGATCACCATTGTTCCTTTCCTGACTGAGAAGGCTGACGCTGATGGACATTTCATAGGACACGTTTTCATCGAAACTCTGGACCATCTCAGCAGAGATACGGCTCTTCGCAAAGGGTGAGTACAGATATACCTTGATTAGTGTGGTTAATTCGTTCGAAAACTTTCCGTAGTGTACAAGGTTCTATCATTGTATCATTGTTGGTTTCCCACTATTGAGTTTTGACTTCATTTTCGCGCCTAACAACAATTACGGATGACAATGACCAGACCAAAAACCAGTGACATCATGCATGAATAACAGTGATGTAAGCAAAAACTGATGATGAATTCATTCCTACTTCTGAAGCTCTGCTCAGGTCACCTTTTTTGGCTTTGAATTTGCAAATCCTGTTTATATGGGCTACTAGAAAAGGAGTTGAAATGTGACTCATAGTTTTGGATTGATATTGTATGGAGAAATGAATTCTACTTCGTTTACCTTTTAGATTTTAATGAAAAAAAAAGGGAGTCTGACCTTAGTGCAGCTGAGACGTAATCTTAAATGCTTTTGTTTTCAGGTTATACTTCCTTCCATTAATTTGAATGGTAATACCATAATCAAAGTATTGCTTTGTAGATTAGGCAGAGGCATACCTGAGGAAGGGGGTGGGGGGCTATTTGAATGGAGGGGGACCCCCCCTAAAAGCTTCATGGGTAGTAGTTCTCTTCCTGCATCTCTACTGACATTATACTGTAATGAAACTCTGTAAATGTTAAAGGGGGGGCCCTCTCAGAGCTAAGCTCTCCAAATCTCTAGCTATGTCTCTGATGTGGGGCCAGTGTTTCCCAACTGTTTTTGATAATTCCTTTAATCTATGTTCCTCCCTCTACCTGTAGGGTTTTCTCTGTTGGGGTGGTCCCACCAACTATACTAAACCCAGCCGTGGTTCTGGGTTAGTAAAAGAAGGCAACAAAACGGAATTTCGTTTATATGTTTTATATAGAATATTGATTATCAATATCTCTGGAGACGGGAAATGCCTATTCGCAGTTGAAGAGAGAGGAGGCCGATTATTATCTAAGTCAAAATGACGACTGGTCTCTCATATCATGAACAGTAGTCTACTGAATGGTAGCAGCAGTTGACGGTTACTAAGGGCGGACGGCTGACACGAGAGAGAGCTGGCAACGACTCTCTTCTCCAAACCCAAATTTTACTCTGCTTGCTTGTTACGAAAACCCTTCTTATTTAAGCACTTGGTATCGACACTGTATCTATCTCTTGTAACCGACTTCCCTTATCTCTCCCTCTCCTGCCATCTCGACCTTTCCGGAAAAATCCAAAACATTGACCCTCATTCATCTCGCGACGCAGGTCTGTTCAATATCATAAATTAGTCTCCCCCTCTCCCAAAGACTCTGCAAATAACTTTTCTTTCATAAGCTTTTACTCTCTCTCTCTAGACCCCAAACACTGACCCTTATATCTGGCTTTGTTTTCAAACCCAGTATTTGACAGATGACACTAGATTGAAAAAGTACAGATAACTCAACTTCGCATGACATGGTCATCGAATTGGAAACAAAACCTTTTTCCAAAAGCATTTGTTTTTGCAACCCAGGCCTTGACAGATGATACCAGATTGAAAAAGCACAGGTGACCCAACTTCCTATGACATCTCGAAAAACACATTATCCCCTTTAACACAGATAACTCCTTTTGTAATAACAATAGTAATTACTGGTAATAACCATAGTAATTTTTAGTAACAGCCATAGTAATTTTCATAATTTTCAGGACACGGGGGACTCCTGGCCCCCTAGTGTCACATACCTCTGCGCCCCCCTGAGACTGACCGCTATACATTTGATGCCTTTATACCCAAATAAGGTAGTTTGGCTCTACGTCCTCCAAAGAGAACGTGGCTTCTCGCGTTACTGTATCTTGGCTAAGCATTAAATTTGATAGTAAGTTGCTGACAGTAGCTATTTAGAGCTTGAGGACGACCTACTTGTGCTTGCATAACGAAACAACATGATAAAGGAAATAGAAATTAATAATTAAAACTCTTTTTTCTAAAAAATATATATTTTGTTATTCACCTCAAAATTTAGCGCTCAAGACACCATCAAAAGATATTTGCTATCTGCCGAAGCTTGAATCGAAAGAAGGCGTGAAAGTTGCCATCTTATAGCAAGTCAGGTTTGTAAGTCCACCCGATTTCATCACTGTGCAACTGAGAAGTAGAATTGCTGTTCTTGCAAATCAGAAACTTTCTCAGTTGTGGATATCGACACTTCATAAGGAATTCAAACATATAAGGCCATTGTTTCAATTAGAACAAGGTCGTTACATGTCTCATGTACTTAGAAACAGTGATTGATTATCTTTACGATGATTTGCTCGTTGTAACACTGCCAAAAAAAAGATGCAATCTCTACAAGTGACATATACGCATTACTTCTGAAAAAGTTGATTGAATGGAAGGGATCTTTCTTGCTTTTTAACAAAGCAGGGTCATCTTGATTTCTTACACAAGAAGACAAAACTCACCTATATTCTCATACAAGGATTTCACAAGCATTTGTAACAAAGAGAAATAATAGTTCCTTTGAAGAGCATTAAAGATTTAGAAAAAAATTCTATAAAAGCTGTATGAATGTTTTTTGCTCACCCCTTCATGCGAGATTATTTTCACCTTATTTCTTGACATTACTGACATAAAATGAAATATCGCTAATTCAGAAAAATAAAATCCATTATGTTTTTGATTCTGTATCTTCTGAAGATTAGAAAAATGTTGAGTTTTCCTAATCAACAAAAACTTTGAACAAAAAACATAATGAACCCTAACTAATAGTATTGTGGCCATTTTGAAAATCCCGGATCCCAAAACTGTTGTTTCGTCAAATCATAGAAATATCATAGCTACAATGTCTACTTCATTATCATCATCAGTCTTTTAACACCCGTCATTGGACGTACACCTTCCCCAGGATTTGCCACACTTCTCTATCATGGGCGTCGCGGAGCCAGTACTTCCTGAACTTGTCTAGCTCGTCTCTCCATCTAATATTCTGCCGGCCTCGGTTGCACGTATGACCTCAGATGATCTATGTCGTGAGTCGTGATGTCCATCGGTTGTCTGCCATTCTTGCAACATGGCCAGCCCACCGCCATTTGAGATTTTTAATGGATTCTATGATGTCCCTGACTCTTGTCTCTTCCCAGATGTACTGTGCTGTCTTGTGGTCTCTCCATGTGAGGCCCACCATTATTCTTTCATGTACATGTTGCATGATTCTCCATTTACGGGCCTGTCTCTTGGTTAGGTTCCATGTTTCAGCTAGTGTAATTCTTTGCTTGATTTCTTCTTCTTTTGAGAGTCTCATGGAGATTCGTTGTCCTCGGTAGATGTAGTAATCTACTTTCTCCAGTTCTGTGTCTTCGATTCTGATCTTAGTGTTCTTATCCCCGATGTGGTTGTTGCACATGATCTTCGTCTTGCTGAAGTTCATGTGTAGGCCGACTTTCTTGCTCTCTTCATTTAGTTCATCTATCATTAGTTGGAGGTCAAAAAGTGCAATGTCGTCTGCAAATCTGAGGTTGTTCAGATACTCACCGTCTATTCTAATCTCTTTACTCTCACAGTCTAGTCTCCTGAAGATCATCTCAAGGCAGGCTGTGAAGAGTTTAGGTGAGCTCGTATCACCTTGTTTTACTCCTTTCTGGAGCTGAAAGGGGTCCAAGTCTTTACGTAGCCTGATAAAGGAGCTGCCGTGATTGTATATATGTTTCAACACTTCAACATATACTGGATCTACACCTTGCTGACTGATGGCCTCCATGACCTTAGGGATTTCTACTGAGTCGAACGCCTTTTTGAAGTCGATAAGTGCTACGGCAACTGGTAGTTTATACTCAGCTGTTTTTTCTTTCAGTTGATTTATCGAGTGCGGGTGGTCCATGGTCAAGTAGCTTCTTCTAAAGCTAGCTTGTTCACGTGGCTGGTTTTCATCGAGTGTTTTTGTGATTCGGTTGGTGATGATCTTTGTGAAAAGTTTGTATACACAGTTGAGTAGGCTTATAGGCCTATAGTTGTTGAGGTATTTCTGGTCTCCTTTATATAAAAGCATTATGATAGCGGTGTTCCAATCGTCTGGGACTTTACTGTGTTTCAGACACAAGTTGAAGAGGACGGCCAGTTTCCTAGTGATGACTTTACTGGGGGCAGGGGATGTTACAATCAGGCAATATAGAGTTGGAGGAATGGGCAAGCCATTGGAGAATATGGTGGAAAATATCACAAACAATGAGGAAATGAATAGATAAATTCAGAAAATTCAACAATACTCATCTAAATTTGCAGCAATTTTAGTTGTCCTGGGGACTTCATTTTAGCAGTTTAGGTGAGCTGGTATCACCTTGTCTTACTCCTTTTTGGAACTGAAAGTACTCCGAGTCTTTATGTAGCCTGATAAAGGAGCTGCTACGATTGTATATATTTTTCTGTCTTTTGAAAATTCGTCTTGGTGGCGTAAATAGTTGCAGCTGATCTTGTTCTTTGTAGTCTTTGATTCCTATTAGTTTAATTTTGAAGATGTCTATGAATGTTCAAATAAACTTTTAGAAATCTATTGGATGTTTTTTTTCACTCACTGTATAATTTTGTAGGGTTGACTCTTGGTTAGGTTCCATGTGACTATCGGGAGAATGCATTGGTTGTATACCCTTCTTTTTAGGATTAATGGAATCTTCTTGTTTTTGAAGGTTGAGCTTGCTCTGCCAAATGTTTGCCATCCTAGTGTGATTCTTCTCTTGATTTCTTCTTTTTAGAGATTTGTTGTCCTAGGTAGATGTAGTGAAATTACCTTTTTGATGTCTATTGGATACTTTTCTTTCACTCACTATATAATGTTGTAGTGCTGTCTCTTGGTTAGGTTCTGTCTTTTGAAAATTTGGCCTGGTGGCGCAAATAGTAGCGGCTGGTTTTGGTCTTTGTACTCTTTGGTCCAAATTAGTTCAATTTTGAAGCTGTCTAAGGTTGCTAAAATCAACTTTTTGAAATCTATTAGATGCTTCTTTCACTCACTGTATAATCTTATTGTGTTGACTTGCTTACTCGGGTGGTTGATTCCAAAATATACTTGACTGAAAGTCTATTCCATTATTTTAGGGCTGGAATTCAGATGTGCACAACACTTTTGAATAGTTGGAACCTCTTTGAATGTTGGTGGAAAAATGATGCCAGTGTGGACCACCAAACAATGGCGCTTACTTTTCTGACAAAATTACTGCTCATTGATAGTCAGGTGAGATCTCGGATTGTTTCAACTTGACTGGAAAATAAGTTCTGTTTTTCGATTGATTAATGGCATTGTAAGAACTGACTGATGCAGATATGAGAAAGATGAACTGAATTTGCTAAAATGTCTGGAATATATATATATATATATATATATATATATGTCTAGGAAGCTTTACAGCTTTGAACACTAAAAAAAACTTTCAAAAAAGTTTGTTCCACTTCAGTCACTTATTTCCCAATATCTGTCAATGCAATTTATGTAATTTTCTTTCAGTGTTTTTTCCCTGTTTTACATATACTTTGATGATGTATAAATTGTCTCTTGATGGGATCATCAGTTGTTTAACTGGTCACCGTTTAGGGGATTTCAAAAACAAAACAGTTGTATTCACATGGCTTCCCAGCAGTGTTAACGAAACATGTTGCTTATATCATACATCTGCTTTGTTATTTCATATAGGGTATTATCGTGTGTGTGTATATATATATATATATATATATATATGTATCTAAGATGGAGTAAGGATTTGCTAAGTGAGAATAAAATACTCTCAGAGAGGAAACATACCACAAAAACTGATAGACCAGTTACATATAGAAACAATAACACCCACACCATACCTTCCTAATCATTTGCCTGAAGAAGCCCAAACAGGGCAGAAAAATAAACGTGTTTACATAGTGAATCCTTACTCTATTATATTTTGAGCTCTATTCTGAATCAACTTAATTTTGAATGTATTAAGTACTCTATGAAATAAACCCATCATACATCGGATATATGATATCATATTGCATCCCTAATTTGTATTGTATGTATATATATATATGAAATGAACTAAATGTATAAACACATGACTCTAAAGATAATATAGCAAGCTAAATATCAAAATCATAGCTTGAGGTGAGGCAGTGTTTGATCAGTTCTGCTAGGAAGTCATGTTGGTATAACTGTTTTATTTTTAAATCCCCCAAACGGATACATGGTAAACAACTGATGATCCCCTGCGAGAAAAATTCACTTATAGAACTAAAATATCTATTTTTGTGTAAAACATAGATACCCTTTGAAAATCTTATAGTAGTTGCATTAATAGTAGTGGCATTATCCCAAATTTGTTTAGGCCAACACCTATTTTGTCACTATCCCATTGGCTGCCTCTTCATTTTGCTTACTCATTATGTTACTGCTTTGCAAATTACCCAGAAAGAAAGGGAGTTAATTCAAGGACATTCTTTGATCTAGCCATTGTATTCCCAAGAATACTAGTTGACATTTTTATTCTCTCTTAATTATCGCGATGGGTTCATTTTTACAGGACCCTTTTTTTTTACAAACTATGGAATTAAAACCGTCTATTAAGGTACAAAACTTCAGATCAATTTTTGTGTGGAATTATTTTAGTGAATTAATTTACTTGTGTAGTTCAATTTGATAATTTATAGTTCATGGAAATAAACTATATGGTGTTAATAAGATTTATTTCAGAAATTGAAATTATAAGAATGGTGAGCTTATTAAAATATTTAAATTATCTTTTACTTAACAGTAGTACATTTCATTTAGTATGAGAGTGACTAACCAGACCTATCTCGTTTTGTTTTTTTTTCTTTTCTTTTCTTTTATTTCAGGTTCTTAGCAACATAAATCAGCCTGTCTGTAGTCAAATTCATCAAATGTTTTATTCTCTACTGAATAACAGGAAGACCACTTTGGCTTTCAAGGTAATTTTGTCAGAATCTTATTACAGGTCGAGTATCCCTTATCCAAAATACCAGGAGAGTTTCAGATTTTGGAATATTTGCATGTATGTAATGAGATATCTTGGGGACAGGAACCAGTAATGCAAGGGGAGTAATCTTTGTTTTTTTTAATGTACATCTATCTTCCTAATAGTCACTTATGGAGCTGAAACATGGAACCTAACCAAGGGACAGACCCGTAAATTGAGAACCATGCAACGTGTATATGAAAGAATAATACTGGGCCTCACATGGAAAGACCACAAGACAGCACAGTACATCCGAGAAAAGACAAGAGTCAGGGACATCATAGAATCCATTAAAAATCTCAAATGGCGGTGGGCTAGCCATGTTGCAAGAATGGCAGACAATCGATGGACATCACGACTCACAACATGGATCCCCCGAGATCACATGCGCAACTGAGGCTGGCAGAATATTAGATGGAGAGACGAGCTAGACAAGTTCAGGAAGTACTGGCTCCGCGACGCCCATAATAGAGAAGTGTGGCAAATCCTGGGGAAGGTCTATGTCCAAAGACGGACGCTAAAAGACTGATGATGATGATGATCTTGTATAAATAGATTGTGTATGTCACGCCAAATTAACGATATTGCTTAATTGGTAAAAATTAACTTATACTTTTTCAAAAAGAGTTTGATTTCACTTTGGTTATATAAACTGAAGATTAGTTGTTTTTTATTGAATAAACTTTTGAGCAAATTAAAATTATGTATTTACTAATTTTAAAGTACTCTTGCTAGACGAGGGTCCAACATCTGAAGCAAAAAACTTATTCCCCTTGCATCATTGTTTAAAGATTTCTCAACTTAAACTTCCTTTCCATGGATTTATTCATTTTTTCCACAACCTTTTAAAGCTTTAAAAATTCAAGTGAGTTTATGTTTTTATGCATTGGAGATTTTTCATTTTGAAAAAATATAAATTTATGTTTCCCATGAAATCCGTGGAAGAGAAGTTCTATTGTAATTTAGGGCTGCTAATTATATTTGCCCCCCTAAAATATAAAATTACCAGAATTGATCTAAGAAGATAAATCATGGTAAGTAAAGTGTTCACTGCTAAAGCAAAAAAACAAGGTTAGTACACCGTTGGATTGTTAACAAAATGCGGAAATAAGGAGAAACAAAGAGGTCAACAACAGCGCCAGGTTTAATTCATGAGTGAATTAAAATAAATGAGACCAGAGTTTCTGTCAACACGGATATGTAGAGAGATCTACGAGGATAAAAGATGTAGAGATAGGAAGAATGAAGGGAAAGGAAGGTCACTAAGTAAATGTGAGATAGAGTCTATAGAATGCCTGTCAGTATGGTCATCCTAGTTGTAGCCACTAAGAAGTTATCTTAAGAGGTCTGACCTAAGTACGATGAGAGTGCTTAACTCTGATTGGATGTGTTCTTGAGATGAATATGTGATAATGCGTTTGTAGAAAGAAAGTGTGTATAAAAACTATACTAACTATCCTAACTAAAGGGAGAAAAGCTTACCTCAAGGCTGTCGGAACACAGAAAAAGAGAGAGAGATTTACCACCATGGTTTAAATATCGTCAAGATAACAATCAGCTATCTTATTGGTGGCTCTGTATGACATCAAAGAGGAAGTGACAAGGAATTTACCATTTCTACAGAGATGTAGGGGATAACACGTGAATCCTTGCCAAGGGCTAATAACTCCGTATTTTCTTTAGCTGGAAAAGGTGGGCACTACGGTAACTTTTGTTCAGGCCAGTTAATCAGAATATAAAAGCAACTAAAACTGATCAATGAAACTAAAAAAGTTAGTCATAAAAATAATAAAAATGTTTTATGATACTTTATTGAATAAAATTGAATGAGAAATATCTTTATTTGGAACCCAGTTATGTCATTCAGACTTGGAAATAATGAGACAGTTTTGTTTTTTTTAAATTTCAATTTAAACATTTTATTTTTAATTTAAACAAAAAAAACACACACTAAAGTGTAGGGTACAACTTGATTTACATTTCTGCAATATCTACCATTATGTTTTCATGGGCATCTTTCCTGTATCAAGAGATAGATTTCAAAATAAGAATACGGGTTATTTTTGTGCAGACCCCAGTCTTGTATGAGTACCAAAAGTTTAAAATAATTTTTTAGAGCTGCTTTTTTTTTTCATTTTTATTGTTTACTGGAAGTTTTCCGTATTCAGAGACAACAAGCAAAAAAGTTTTGGATTTTGTAAACATTTTTGTGATCCAGATTATGGGAAGTCAACCTGTAACTTAGATATAAGATTTCTTTGTTTTTAAATTTCATGTACTTCCTAATAGGTAAATTATTGTTTATTAGGATAAACTTTCTCTTTACATCCTTGCTATTCCCATTTTTAACAACCGGGGTTGAATGATAAAATGTTATTCTCTATAATGGATTATATTTTGTTTTTTTTCCAAATTGAAGTTTACGAACTATTTTGATATAAAATTTAGTTTCATTTCATTTTGAAAATTCAGTCTAATTAAAACATTTATTTAGTATTCATTAGAAACTGTCAACCAAAACTGTCATCAGAATTGTCGACATAGGTTTCTTAAGTTTGTTCTTTGAGTTTGAAGTTGAATGTATTGAGCACTCAGTGAAATAAATCCATCACATATCAGACATTGCTTTATATTATATTATATCATGCTATATTGCAAACCCAATTTGTACTATATGTACTATGTGATATATATATATATATGGTACAGATCAGGTGAGCAATATAGCATGATTTAAAGCAATGTCTGATATGTGATGGATTTATTTCATAGTGTGCTCGATATATTCAACTTTATACTCTGAAAGTCAAGTTGTTTTAGAGTACAGTTGGGAATATGATATGAAGTGGATTTGCTACACAAACAAGTTTATGTTTCTGCCCTCTCTGGGCCTCATCAAGCGAATGATGAGGCCCAGAGAGAGCAGAAAACATAAACTTGTTTGTGTAGCAAATCCACATCTCATATATCATGCATACAAGCCGAACCAATGCAGTTAGAGGACTGAAAATTTCAATATTTACTCCTCATTATGTCTAGGAAAGATTCTTTTCTGTTTTTCGAAAATACCCACTCTAAATTGGTTAATAGTGAGGTGGGAGGTTCAATTTATAATGTAATTTCAAGTCAAGTTAATCTTTCTGTTTCTTTGTTGTTTTTTTTTCATTTAGATTTTTTTTCCTTAGTAAAAAAACTGGATCAGTAACCGATTCATTACCCCCCCCCCCTTTTTCTAATTTTCAATTGATCATTCCCATTGCTGCCCAAAGATGTTGGTCGCATGACTTTCTATTGAGTGACTCACCAGACCTGTTTGATTTTTTTTTTTTTAGTCAAATTTATTGGATATTCTTCCATTTTTGTGTGTGACTCCAGAGCCTTTCGTAAGCCGACTTCAGTAAGTGAGAAATTTCTTTCTTTCGTCAACAATTTTTTCATTCAAATCATCTGTCCCTATTAAAAGCATATATGTAAATCTGTATGTATACTTGTATGGATCTCTGTTTTGTCCGATGCCTGTCATAACCTAAAAGTAACAATGGGCTGGTTTATGTGAAATAGATTAACACAGCTAATGAAAACAATTGAAGGTTTGTATTAAAATGAGATAAGCTTTTGCCATGATGATAGACAGGTCACAGAAATGGATATTATGTAAAAATTTTGATGTGTCAAAAAGATGTTGTGTGAGCAATCTATTGAAAAAAATGAGTCATTGCTTTAGTGAGTGATTTAAAGAAAGAATTATTTATTGAGTGTGTCTCTTTCTCCTAATTGTAGCCAATTTTATTAAAGCCAGACAAATGGAAGTAAAATTTTTGATAAATTAGGTTTCTGCCTATCAGCTTAGGTTGAGTTGAGAATTAGAATAAAAATTAAAAACTGAATATTGAAATTATCTAAAACAAATTACTTAATACGATAGCTTTATGCTCTTTAGTGCTGAGCTATAAATTCTTTAGGGGTTTATACTAGTTTTTAAATATATTTCACCAACTTATGCAATAACCTGTGGAAGTATGTATGATCTTTTAGATAACCTGGATAAATTTATATAATCTGTAATAGAAAATCAATTAACTTGGCAATTTTCAGAATAATAGGATGAAATCTATAGACGAATGTAAAGGAAATAGATAAACGTGTCTGGTAAATATTCCTCTTTACTGATAACCTTGTACTTTTTTTTATCACGTTTCTTACTCATTTTTACCCCCCTTTTGACTGGACGTGTATTTTGATTATTTCTATTAATATTAGGTCCGTCCTCATCCTGGACAAATAGCGTAGTGGTTACAGAACCAGACAAAATTACTGCAAGTAATCAGATGGTTCTAGGTTCAATCCCAGTGTGAGACAATAATATACAACTAATGCTAAGAGGGGAATGCGGTCTATATACCCCCGTCGGTTAAATAAAGAGTTCGGTTCGTTACTTCGCTACACTTACCAGATGATACCTGATGAAGGCCGTAGAGTACAACGGCCGAAACGTTGTATGAAAAACAAGCAAGATGAGGATGGTCCGAATATTAATAGAAATAATAATAATACCTCATCTCAAAAATTCAGAGGTGTATTTTGATGTTAAGTATATATTTTTGATATATATTTTTTCATCTTGAGATGACAAATAAATGAATAATGTTTTCTGCATTTTTATTTCTATATTTTTCAATATTCATTTTAATTTTCAGGGAATGTTTGGAAAGTTTTGTAGCTGACAGTTTTCCACTGAGTAGCCAGGAGTTCTTGCCACATAGTCCACCCTACAATGACTATATCAGTGCCTTAGACAAGGTTTTTCAATTTTATTGTTTTATTCCATACATACTCTTTTCTTTTCTTCAGTAAAACCAAAATTTCCAAGACCAGGGCAGTGCCTGGTCCAATAAATGCAGGCCTTCATAGTGTAGCGCCCCCTATACTTTTGGTTAAGAATTAAATACGAAACCCTTCTTTTAGCTCTATATCGAAAACGTCACTTCCTACAATGACTCCCTATAAAAGCTCTGAACACACGTGGTCAATCGCTTATTGGTGCTGGCACCTCTAACTGGTTACACCTCTTTCCTCCTCCCTAAGATCGGTATCATTTTGCCGGTTTCATTGCTTAGGTATGGCCGCAGCATCATTTTACAGTCTTAATTGATGGTGTGTAGATCTGTTATCGGCTTTCCTGTATATTTCCAGTAGATCGGCACAGGTTCTCCTGTCAAATAGATCCCTCGATCAAGATCTTTTAGCTTTTTTGAATGACGTGTTTGATGCTTAGGATCACCTTTGTAGTGCTTTATTTAATGATCAATGTTGTTAATCATTCAATTCCTCTCTTCCAGATTCTGATGGCTTTAAAGTTGACTCGAAGTCCCATGCTTCTGAGAATACTCATTACTATATTCTGCCGTGAAGAGAAACATGTACATGAAATGGCAATTTTGAGGGTTTTGGAGTCTTTTATGAAGAGGTCAGTCTTTTTTCGATGTTGAATGATCCATTTCGAAAAAGGGTTTCTAGAGGAAATTATATGTGGATGTTAAATGTCTGTCTTCAAATTTTTATGCTAACATTGTTTAATTATTGACTATAATGATGAGTGTTCATTTGTTTTTATGAATTATGTGTATGTTATACAAAAATCATAAGAAAATCTTTGTCAACATAGGTTTCTAGAGTTTTTTTTTGGTCTGGCCGGCTACGTTTGTATCTCGCATACAGGCCTCACCAAAGGATCTAGAGGGCTGAAAATTCAAACATTATGTCTGGTGGAAAATGAATTTTCAAAAAATTACCCCCCTAATTGGTTTTTTAGTGCAGGGTTCAGTTTGCAGTGTAAGTCACTCCTTTATTATTCACTCTAGACAAGTTTCTTCTGTGTTTTTTTTTTTTGTTTTCTTTTTGTATCACGTGTGCTTGATAACATAAAATTCTGCCACATTCATCCTAATGGAAACTTTTAGGGAAATATCGTGTTGACAGACTGGGGCAAATACAGAAATTTCTGGAAAAAAACCTGCAAAAGTATCTCTCAATCAAAAACAAATACCAGGACTCATTGCAATAAAAAGTTCCTAGGGGGTTACAAATCAACCCACTGTAATATATTTCGCTTAATAAATGGGTTGTATTTAAGAATCGTTTTGTAATTCTATTTTCGGATTAGCATCCATTAAAATCAACAGGTTATGCTTGTCTTTGTTATATTAGATTGTTTTTTTTATCTTTGTTTCATGAAGAGTTCCAAGCTGTGATCAGAAGCAGTTTGCTGAAATCCCATTTGATCTTGCTATGAAAGTAGAAAGTTGTCCTCTGAAGGTACTCAAGTCAGCCATATTGAAAGTGTGTCTGCCAATCCTGAGAGTCATGTCCAAAGCTGCTCTGATTGAATTCTTCTGCAGCAATATCTCTCATATTATGAATGTCCTGGAAAGAAAAATCGTCAAGGTAAAGAACACTCAGCTACTATTTTCACTCTTCCTGTTTGGTAACTAGAATATACTCGTCCAAAATGACGGGTGTTTTTTGTTGTTTTTTTTTTAATGTATGGATCAGCACTAAGGCTATTTTATTACTTTTTTTTTTTTTTTGATAATTCAAGTATCCTTATTTGAAATTTTTTTCAAACATATCTCTAGCTGTTTTAATGTTTGATGATCTGACTTGAACTTTTAAGAGTTTCTATGATACAATTATGTTATAATATCAAGGTAAATCAACCAATGATACTCTATTGGAGCGTGAACATACAAATAAGTAAACAGAAAAATTAAAAAAAAAGCTTATTATATGGTTGGAATGTTTGGATGTAGGTTCGCTAAAAAAGGGGATTTAACTAGTGTAGTTGTGAATGATAAAAGTGTAAATAATGCAGATAATTTATGAATAAATAAGAAACTCTTTAATTAGTTTACTTTATGTTGAGAAACACTACATGTATAAATGACATGTAAAAGCGGACAGACAGAAAAAAGAAAAAAATTAAAATTATAAGCTTTGAGTAAAAGGTAACTATTATGGATGTTGTAGAGGTTAAAAGTGTAAAGCGTTAAGTCAAACAAATGAGAGACTATTTCCTTATTTACATGAATTCGTGCGAAGAAATACTGTTAGAAATGACTGAGAAAATTTAGTTTATCATTCTATATTAATTTTAACTGAATATTCATTTAAGTGTTACAAATGTGAAAAAAAAAATTTTTCCAATGCAAATCTCAACCTTATCTCTAAACCATATCCTTGCATCATTTGTATTCAGATTCAATGAAATACTTTGCAGGCTGTTGTTTTTCAACAGCTTTAAATGGTTAAGTTTTTTGCTTTCACTTCTTCCATAATTAATTAGCAGCAGCTTAAATAAGTGTCTATATAAGTTTCCTCTTTTTCTTTTTCTTTTGCGAACCTTATCCAAACAGTTTATATTCCTTATATTAGGAATCCTTTGCTTGATAACCTACTCATTTATTGAACAACCGCGGTTATGGTTGACTGCAACTGATCGTAGTGACAATAAAAATTAATTGATGTTTTGTCTTTCAATATTTCAATATTTCAAGAATTTTATTCCCTGGCGATAAATAAAAGCACTTGAAGGAGCAAATCGATTCGATTCATCGATTCATAACAAGGGGCAGTGAACATGGATGTTAAATCTCTGTCTTTGGACGAAATCCTGTCTTGGGCTATTACAAATTTGGCAGGGCAAAAATGGCTAAATTAATGGTGAGATACATGAACATTTTGGCATTTGGGCTTTTTTTGCTATCTTTTAGCATCTGTTTGGCGTTTTCTGGCTATTTTTCGCAAGTTTTATTCATTTACCTCTTTTTGGCGACAGTCAAATTAGCACAAATTTTTTTTCAGGCAACGCTGTGTTTCAGTCTTTGGAATTTTTTCTTCTAACCCCCCCCCCCAAGAAGGATAAGTAGTATGCTTGCCAAATTTAAATTTGGTGCCCAAAAAAGTATGAAAATAAACCATTAAATCTCTTTGTTTCTAGTGAAATATTGTACAAAAAAACACTTCAGGTTTGTTGTAAAAGCTTACATTATAACATAGTGCAATGAATAAAACCTTCAAAATAAATTTCTAAAGGTTGAAACTACATTATGGTAAGATCTAAAACTAATTGAATTGGAAAAGATTAAGGAAGTTGTTTTTCAAGGCCTAAAACAAGGCTGATTGTTGGAACAGAATCTGGTCATTAACCAAGGGAAATTTCAGAATTGCTCTTGTCTTGTCTTGTATCTCAGTACATACCAGAGTCGGGTCTAATTACTAAAAAAAAAAAAAAGTTATTCCCCTGGAATCATTTTTGAAAAAAAATTTTGAGGTTGATGATAGATGAAAATAATCCCTTGGGAATTTTCATTTTGAAATCTTTCTCTAGATACGGGTAAAATACCAACGAATTTATAATGGTACATTTTGCAGATTTGTGAATTTAGACATACCCTACACCTTAACGTATGTTTGTTTGGTTTTTAAAATCAAATTTTATATGAAAATAGTTCATAAACTTCAATTTGAAAAAAAACATGATGCATTATAGAGAATAACATTTTGTCATTCAACTCCGGTTATTGAAAATGGAAATAGCTAGTACATAAAGAGAGAGTTTATCCCAATAAACAACAATTTACTTAGGAAGTACATAAAATTCCCAAAACAGAGCAATCTTATATCTAAGTTACAGGTTGACTTCCCATAATCTTGATCTCAAAAATGTTTACAAAATCCGAAACTTTTATAAAAGCCAATGCTCGTTATCTCTGAATATGGAAATCTTCTCGTGAACTATAAAGATGAAAAAAAGAAAAAGTGGCTCTTGAAATAATTTTAAAGCATTGGTACTCATATGAGATTGGGGTCTACACAAAAATAATCCTCATTTTTATTTTGAAATCTTTCTCTTGATACAGGGAAGATGCCCATGAAAACATAATGGTAGATATTGCACAAATGTGAATCAAGATGTGCCTTACACCTTGATGTGGACTTGTTTTATTTTAAGATTGAATTAAAATTAAAATAATTAAATCAAAATAAAATAAAATAAAAACTCTCTTATCATTTCTGAGTCTAAACAACATAACTGGGTTCCTGATAGAGATGTTTTTCATTCAATTATCATCCGATGGGGTGTTATAGATCATTATTAATTTTTCATGACTATCTCTTATCTCTAACTTATGTTTCTGGTTGTTCTTTAATCTGAATAAAAGTTATGATAAAACTCTCCTCCCGCAGATTTCAAGCAGGACCTAAATAGAAATTCTGTGTTTGTATCGAAATTAAAAACATTAATTTTCTTGGATCCATTTAAAGATTTCAAAATCTGCTTCTGTTCTCTGGTGTCTCTTATATGTAACTGAATTTTCTCTTTTAGTGGTCTGAGGACAAGCTGGAGAGGCAGCTAACAGAGCAGCTCTGTTGCTTTCAAATTCTTCAGGTGATGTATTTCCGTTTAGAGAAAGACGAAGTAAACAGCAAATCGTCATCCATCAACAAGGCTTACTGCGAAGGAAAAGACCTGATTGGAAATGAATTAACAAAAACAATCACAAAGTAAGTACAATTATTAAGAATTCTACGTTGATCGATATGGAATCGTGGGTCAAGTGGAGGTAACTCCTGTCAGTCTCAAGATGAACCCAAGGATTACTTCCCTTTTTCAACTAGGAATTGAAAAAAACATTTTATTTAAAAATTTTTTTTTTGATATTTGAACTTTTTCTTGTGGTTTGTGTTGTTAACACGACGTTCTGGCCGATCTCTTCTATAGCTTTCTTCTATCCGAACGTGATGGTGATAGAATTTTGCCAATGGTTACAGATCTACCAGTATGTGAAGTACAAGAATTTCAACATTCATGCAAAAAAAACTGGGTATTTTGGGGTGATGCTAAAAAAGTATATATAGATAAAACACATGATTAGATTGTTCCATTCTCGCGAGCATTGTTATAGTTAACTGTTGCCTTCTGGGCTTTCTTCGTAGGGTCACCTTCTGGTCACTAATTGCGACATGGGATCTCAGATTCCTTAAATCTTGCGGCTCAGTCCACATTTAAGTCCGTATTTAAACAATATGTAGGAAATAGGCAACAATATCACAGGTAATGTAAATGCAAATGTAAAAATTTTTTGATCAAATGAATTGGTCACGAAAGGACTGATCAAAAGTTATCAGGAATTGTTTGAATTAGTTGTTGAAAGTTTACAACAAAAGCGTTCAAAAACCGTGTGAAATGGACACTGAATTGAGTGATCTTGAGATAAAAGTGGAAATTGTGTAACACACAATAAAAATCTGTGAGAGTTGGCTGGTTCGATGGTTGCATTGCTACAACATTGAATTTGGTTGATATCGTCTCATTTCCTTGTTAAGCCTGGATTTCTATACCTTCCCGCCGTTGAGTTGCAGAAGCCAAATTGTGTTGAATTCTGCTCTTGTCTGACGTACGCAGTCAACATGTTGATGTTGGCTGCTGCTTTGATTTTCCTTAGTTTCCAACCGTGTTCTCTGTCTATGATACGGACTTCTTCTCAAAAATGATTTTGTTCACCTTTCTCCCTCCTTGTATGGTCAGCCATGGGCTACCACTCTCATTTGGATATTACACCTGAAGAAGGCTGTAGAATGGATTGCCTGAAACAATGAGTTAACGATGCAAGCAGCAAGGAGGAGTTCAATCAGTGGAAAAACTCTTCTCTTGACTGTAACTCAATTTCCATACAAACCCTTCAACATTTCAAACACCTTCACGTTGTTAAAAATTGCACACTGATAAAAACAACTTCTTTCCGTAAAAAAACCTTTAACATTTCACACATTCCCCCGCAAGTTGTTGAAAACAGTACTCAAACAAAAACAGTTTAATGATTCAATCTATTTTAGGCAATTACAATCTGTTTTTCTTTTAAAGGAAAGATAATCGTAGCTTCATTTCGAGGCTGAAAAGAGTTATCTCCATTTTGCGCATGGATTTTAGGAATCTACTGAATTTTATTTCAAAGTAGAAATATAGATATTTCCTGCAACAAACAGTAATGATAATATTCTATTTTCTTTGATTAAGTATTGTTAGTCATAGATTTTTTGACTAATGATATATTGAATGATTTTGACATTTTTATATTTTCATCTTAATTCTTAGTTAGCACAACTTATAAGTTTATGCTGTATATGTCCCTTACTTTATGTCCAGCTGCTTGTTTTTTGAAACTCCAGAATTTTTTGTAATCTAACAAGAGGCGAGAGAATAACTTTTCGTTGATCACTCTTTCTTCCAATTTTTTAATTGATCACCTTCAACACAGCATTCTGCCAAAGAATATTGGGTTCATGACAATGTTTAGATTGAGCGACTCACCAGACTAGTTCTTCCTGATTACTCCATGTCGTCCTCATGGTTTTGTAGATTTACTGCATAAATTGTAGTTACGATGGTCATACAACATTTATTTTGCCCTAGTAAATATGGGATTGTTTATAATTTTGTTTCCGGAGGATTTCCCATAAAATCAAAGGCGAAGACATGCGTGGTGAAACGATGTGCTTGGAAGTTTATCGCCAGCTTCACTGTGCAGCTTACAACCTTCTAATCTCGATCATCTCCTGCACGCAGACAGAGCAGCGATTCTATACAGCGTTTCTCTTTTCAGAAAATGAAGCCAAGGTAAGTGACATAGATTTGTCGTTCCTTTGTTTTTTCGATGATGAGTTATTTGCTCAAACTTCCACGGTGGGGTGGGGTGGGAATGATTGATAAAATGACCAAAAGTTATCAAAATTTCATGTTCAGTATAAACTGTCCATCCCTATACTGATAAACTGTACGAAATTGAACTGAAATAACCCAAAAAACTATGAAAAAGGGAACCAGCTTTAAGGTTGGAACTAGAAGTCGGCTGATGATGTCAGATTTTGGCACGCTTTTATCGACCCTGACTCTTTACCTGCTGTGACTTTCTAGAGGTCGATTGCATTCCTCATTGTCGCCAGCAGTATTGAATTTTTGTTTTATATTCAATCACGTACAATAAAGTGTCACGAACCATCTAGTCTGAAAGTCTAATTTTTATCATTCATTGTGTTTTCCGATGATTTTAGAAACTGTTAACCAAAGCTGTCAATATATTTTATCAGTTTGCTTAACCTATGGATCTGGGTGGCTGAAAATTTTAATGTCTAAAAAAAAAAAAAACTTTTTCCTTTTTCCTAAAAATACCCTCTAAATAGGTTTTTTGTGGAGGGCTCAATTTGCAATGTAAGTTTATGCTAAATCAGTCGCTTAGTTTGTGTCCGACAGCATCCATGCTTGTTTTTTTTTTTTTTGAAAATTCTGAAAATTATTTTTTATGCTATTGGGGAGTTTTTCTGTCAATTGCAAATGGCTAATTAATCGATATTTGAATCAAATATTCTTTAATATTTGAACATTTGGTCACACTTGACCTTCTTGTCTTGTGCTTAAAGTTAACTCCTCTTCTCAATTATATTATTAATGTTGTTTTTTTTCTTTTTTGCAGTCCGAGTACCTGTGGGATAACCTTGTGGATAATACACGAACATATATCTTTCCTGTGGAGATTCAGGTTTGGTTGTTTGTTATCCTACCTTGTTCTTTAATTATTGAGAAATTGGAATGTTTGAAGGGCCTTATGAGTAAAAGTATACCGTGGGCAGTGTTTTGCAAACTTTTTGAAAATTTGCGACCCTGTTTTGACGAGGCCAATTTTTGTGACCTTCTGATTCGGCAACCCCTCGATTATTGTTATAGGCATAATTTATCAGTAGCTAAACGCAAGAATGAAAAAAGTGTTAAAAATTGCTACTTAATCTAATTAATTAATATTAATATTATTAATTAATTAATTAATTAATAATCTGTTGTGTATTAAAGAAAAAAAATTACTTTTTAAAAACAAATTACGAGAATGTAACTAAAACAAAATTATTTTTTTTTTTTCCAAAATAAGGGCATAGTATCGAGCCATTTTACAATAAGTATCAGACAGAGTATATTTTTGTGTCGATTAAAAAGAAATTTCTTATATATCTGGGACCCCCCCCCAATCTCTAAGCAGCACTTCTGGATAGTGATAGTTCCATACGCTTCTCCGTTGGGTTTTTGTTGTAACCCCTCGAGAGGGAGGCTAAAATGTGCTACGCCTTGCTCAAGGTTAACTTGGAACTGTGCAAGGCAGGGGCAATCAGCTTTCCAAGGTATTTTCCCATACCTGCATACATAGATCAGCATCAACCTTTGGACAAAATATCATTTGTCTTCAAAAGTAATCTGCAGAGTGCGCCATGAAATTTTCTATACCTATCATACTTCCTGCTCAGACAATTTTTTGATAAGGGTGGCCAACTTTTTGAGATGGAAATGTAGGATGATGAAGGAAGGTCACGAAGCACCAGAGTGTTGTAGAGAATCTATCATTCATTTCCCACTCCACTAAATAAATAATTAAATGATCATCATTCTGTGCAGTTACATTAGTTAATTGTGGTCTGATTGTGTGGAATTTTTGTAACTGTGTGGCAGAGTCAGGGCAGGGTTGAAAGTTATGTATTGAATATCAATTTTGAAAAGGCTCTACAGACCCCTGCAAAATCTGGTGGACTGTTGTACAATCAGATGTCAATATAGGACAAGAGATCAGAAAATAGGACATCCACGAGTTGATATTGGACAATACATTGTTATTTAGGGTTGTCCTATTGAATATAGGTTTGCAACACTTCTTTTGATCCTAGTAACCTCATGATATTTGTAAGAAATTTTCAATGTATTATAGGTTTTAAAAAAATAACTAAAACAGTAGGGCAAGCAAATGAGAAAGTGAGGGCAAGCAAATGAGAAAGTGAGGGCAAGCAAATGACAAAGTGAGGGCAAACAAATGAGAAAGTGAGGGCAAGCAAATGAGAAAGTGAGGGCAAGCAAATGAGAAAGTGAGGGCAAGCAAATGAGAAAGTGAGGGCAAGCAAATGAGAAAGTGAGGGCAAACAAATGAGAAAGTGAGGGCAAGCAGATCAGAAAGTGAGAGCAAGCGAATCAGAAAGTGAGAGCAAGCGAATCAGAAAGTGAGAGCAAGCGAATCAGAAAGTGAGGGCAAGCGAATGAGAAAGTGAGGGCAAGCGAATGAGAAAGTGAGGGCAAGCGAATGAGAAAGTGAGGGCAAGCAAATGAGAAAGTGAGAGCAAGCGAATCAGAAAGTGAGAGCAAGCGAATCAGAAAGTGAGAGCAAGCGAATCAGAAAGTGAGAGCAAGCGAATCAGAAAGTGAGAGCAAGCGAATCAGAAAGTGAGGGCAAGCAGATTATTGATTAGGGCAAGCAGATCATAAAGGAAACCGATCAAATCAGAAAGCAAGACGAGCGCATAAAAAATATGGTATACAAATTAATTAGTGAGGCGAACTGTATCTACTAACATGAATAATTATGCACGCAGTTACGTTTTAATTCTTTCATGTGAAATTAATTAAAACTTCTTCCATAATGAAATTCATGGGTTGTTTTCGTAAGACCCAACCAAAAGCAAACGTCCATAATTCCAAATGAAATTCATAGAAAGATCATTAATTTCTTGTTGAATATTTGCCTTTATAGAAATCTTTTGTATGTATCTTTTCTTTTATCTATAGTCTAATCTGGAGAAGAAAAATGCATTTGTATCTGTCCGTGATGAAATAAGAAGTCTAAGAGAAAAGAAAAGCCCTGGCATGGAGAGCAGTCAGCCATCCAGTTCCTACCACTTGAGTTCCGTTTACTTGGCTGATAGTAGTCTCAGTGCTGATCTTGGACGCTACGACTTCACATCCAATGTTGGTCATGTGGTCAGTAGTCTTTTTTTTTTTTATTGTTGTTGTTGTGACAAAATGTTTTTCGGGGGTGAGTTTGACTTGAGAGATAATGAAAAAATATTTGATTGTGTTATGTCAGGGTGAGTGAAGATGTTCAGCACCAATTTTCCCTTCAATTTTGAATAGTCAGTGTTTGCAAAAGTCTCGTTTCTCTCACAAAAGTATGTGTACACTGAATGTTTGTGCAAATGTAAACTTAAAATTGTTTGAAGATGATTTTGGCACAGCCTATATTTCATGGATAATAAAACTCTATTGTCAGGTTTTAATATTATGCAAGTATGATTGCGTTAGTTGGTCTCTGCTACCAACAATAGACCAGTTCAATCACTGTTGCTGGGATTAGGTTATTCATGTGTTCACACATATATATCTATGTATCTATTTGGATTTTGCCCAGCCCTTACCGCTCATAGTAGAATCTTGAAATTTTGTACAAACTCTCCTCTCAGTGTGGAGGGAAAATGGTTCTTTTTTTATTTTTTTTTTTTCATTTTTTTATTTTTTGTTGAAAATTAACATCCAAAATCGATTTTTAGTTCAACGTAAGTTTATGCTAAATTGGTCACTAGTTTGATCACAGCCCGACAAGGCAACTTGGATTTTATTCTATACTTTGAACCACTTTGTTCAGTTTGTTATTCCATTGAATAAAACATAATCATTTATTTCTTGCTTCTATGTGATACAATGCCAAAATACATTACTAAAAAAGTCCATCAATTCATAGATTATTATTGAAGTCACTGGGATGTTTATATGAGAATCCATTCAACTCATTTGTCGCTACATCATTTTAGGTAACTAACATTTAGTGTGCACATTGATTTCTTTGACTTTTGTTGTAGCGAGGTAAACAGCGGGGGGGGGGGACTGGGAGGGAGAGAAGGGTGAGTTCAGTACACACATGCGCAGAATGAATGGGAACATAATATTTTTGTATTTTCAAAATTTTAAAAAAATATTCAATTTAATCATTACCAGGGGTGAATTGAACGGAAATAAATGCCCCAATAGATCTCTTGACGTATGAACTTTAAAGACGACTACGCTAATGTATCCCTGTCACCTTTTTTTCTTTGCAAAGTTTGTTCACCTGACCTTGAAAGGCCTTCATTCTATATAGAGCACTAGATTATAGTTAGTGCATTGAATGTTTTTTCATCCTATTTCATTTTTCATTTTACTATATCAGTTAGAATGATTGAATTTGTACGATAAAAACCAGCGGTCCCTGTTTCTCTCTAATTTTAAGTAGTCTTCATTCAATTAGAATGATTGACTTTGTAGGATGGAAACTCTGTCGAATCAAATTATCATTCTTGGGCAAGTGAATTTTCCCTCTGATTCAACCGGTGGCCAAGTTACTCTAAAAAAGAGAAAAATCTTCCAGGTTGCACACAAATATAAACTTGATTAATAAGTTGCTGCGAATCGGAAAACCATTATTCTGGCCGTCAGCTGCCAACCAAATGGTTTTCAAAAACCTTAAATCAAACCATCAACCAACAACCAAGAGATTTTATCTTTCGATTTTCATATTGTCATGAATGGTTTACTTGTTATTCCTGTGATGGTTCGTATTGAGTGACTAACTGGACATGTTTTATTGATTTGACTATTTAGCTACCTTGTTTATGCATATACACAAGTACATTACTAAAGCGGTATGTTTCAGTGTTTTATTTAACTAGTTTTTGTACTACTTTCAGAGCTTTACCTCAATTATAGAGGATGAAAGTTCTCAGAATCAAGACCAAACCACAAGTGCTTCGTCAGATCAACCAGGAGATAATGAAGTAAGTATAAATTCGATCCTACCACGTTTTCAACAAACAAAAACGCCTTCTAAGAATTCATCGGCTCCAAGACCCCAGAATTCTATGCTTCCAGCATGAATAGACTCTGTTCCTAGTTGGCAAAAACATGTAGATACTGAAGGTTCTTATTTCGATTGATAACTTTTATTCTAAGCTGAGATATACTGCTTTGAAGTTGATGATGGAAAACCATAATTATTTTTGCACTGGCCTAATATATTTTTTGATGCAATATTTTTCAGAATGCTGACGCTGACATGGGATATGCCCTTCTTGAAATGGATGAAATTAACCAACATGAAGTCATGCCTTCTCTCGTTGCTTTGTTGAGACACATGCGGGACTCTAATATCACGCCCAAAGTACCAGCGGTAAGTGGTAGAAGCTAGATTAGTGATTAACATTTTTACCATTACACCCTCTTTTAGTAATTACTCATTGTTTCCATCACATCATCATCTTTTAACATATGTTGTTGGACATAGACCTTCCCCAGGATTTGCCACCCCTCTCTATTATGGGCGTGGCAGAGCCAATACTTTCTGTACTTATCAAGTTCGTCGGTTTTGCATGTAAACTCTGGGGATCCATGTTGTGAGTCATGATGTCCATCAGTTGTCTGCCATTCTTGCAACATGTCCAGCCCATTGCCATTTGAGTTTTCTAGTAGATTCTATGATGTCTCGGACTCCCGTTTTCTTCCTGATGTACTGAGCTGTCTTGTGATCTCTCCATGTGAGGTTGAGCATGATTCTTTCATGTGTACGTTGCATGCTTTTCAGTTTGAGGGTCTGTCTGTTGGTTAGGTTTTCTATGTTTCAGCTCCATAGGTGACTATTGGGAGGATGCATTGGTTGAAGGCCCTGATGGGATTTTCTTGATTTTGAAGGTTGAGCTTCCTCTGCTGAAGGCTCGTCATTGATATGTGTTGATTTCAAGTAAATTTAAATTTTTGAAACCCCCCCATTTTTTTTTTTTCAACCAGGGACAGAAAATTTCAGAAATGCCGCCTTGGATGTCAAAAATTCACAAAAAATTGACAGATAACTCTACCCATGTGAACATCAAGTTTTTCCTTGTTAAATTAATATTAAACACTGCTGAGGTAAGATTGTTACATATTATTATTATTTATATATATTTATGATTATAAATTGCGTTATATAATATTGAAACTCTCACTATTACGCGGTGAATGTATCATTTGGCCTAAGCTAGGTAAATAAAATGAACAATTAAAGAAAATGGGGCTGCTGCAGGAGTCGTAACTGCGACCAATAGAGTAGCCACTTCAACATACCATTCTTGTAGAAATTCAAGGGAAGTAACTTATGATTCAAGTTACCTCCCTTCCTGTCTCCGAAAACCTTTTATTTTCCAATTAAATTCATAAGAGAGTCCATTTTAAAATTCCTGTCAATATATATATATATGTAATTATATATATAATTATGAATATGATTATTTAGTTGGAATCTATATTTACATAGTGAATGCCAATCGGCTTGGACAGTGTAAGTAGATAAACAATAGAGAAATAGGCTGCTGCAGGAATTAAACCTGTGTCAACCAGGAGGCCATCTTGATGTGATGCTGCTCGTACTGACTGAGCTAAACAGCCAACTAAAAGATCATGTTAAGATGGCTTCCTGCAACAGCCTTTTTCTTGATTATTTGTCTCTATATGCCTCCCTCTAAGTTGATCTCATTTACCATTTAAATGGAGTAGTCTGTTTGAAAAGTGTTCTTACAAAAAATAACATATGATTATTCTGTTCCATTTCTTTGTATTGTATTAGTGAAAAGTATGGATAAGCCATTGGGATTATTTGATGTTTAATAATTTGGATATTTTGTAAAAAGGGTCTGCGTCAATAGTTGTATTTCTTAGCTCGCAGAAATAATTTTTCAGTCCGAATTCCACAAATTATCAGGGGAGAAAAGGGCTGCTGCCAGAATCAAATACACGCAAACACCAGGAAGCCATCTTAATGAGATGCCGCTCTTACCAAATGAGCTAAGCAGCTAACTGTAAATCATGGTAAGATGGCCTCCTAGGGGACACGGCTTTGGTTCCTTTTTACTTGTCTCTTACATTGATTAGTCTCTTCTAGTTGAATATTAGTATCTTTATTTAATCAATCTATTTATTTGGTAAAATAAAATTTAGTCTATTCCGTTGTACGTTCCAACATTCAGATATAATTCAAGACGTTATAATGTTCACAACGAGTCTTGAGATTAAATGAAGTATAAGTAGATTTGTATGTATAACATGACCCAAGTTGAAGTGAACAAAACTAAAATAATCAAGATGAAGGTAAGAAGTAGTCAAAATTAGCTCTTCAATTCATTCTAGTGGGAAGAAAATTCAAAGGGAAGTAACTTTTGATCCACGTTATCTCCCTTCCTGGTTTTTTTTTTTTTTTTTTGTAACCCTTTCTTTTTTTTTTATCCAATTCATGGAGGAGTTCCATTTTTGAAATTCCTATTCAAAGAGTTCCACTTTGATTATAAGCAGGCTATGAATTTAAGAGTTTGGAAAATATTTAACTGTCAAAAACTTTTAGTTCATGTGGCTTTTTTATTTATTTCTTTGTTGAAAATCAAATTTTTGGCATTTCATTATACAGAGATTTTATTACAGATTTTTGAACCATATGCGTCATTCTGGCTGACTCCTTTGTGTGAACTGGTTGTGAGTGGAGCATTAGGATACGATTCACTCAGTTATTTCATAACGGATATCATCATTACTCTATTACGCTGGCATAAAATTGCTATTCCTCAGGTGGGTAGCTGCTAACTTACTTTTTGGTCCATTAAAAAGGGACATTTCAATTTTGACCCTAGAAATAGTGAGGCCCAACATGAAGAGTTGATTAATATTGTTACTGCTTGAAGGAGATAATATTTATTTTGAATTGTCTATTGATGTTTGAATGTTTTGCTTTATAAATTCTTTTACTCTGTCTTACGAGAGAGAGACTCTCTTTCCTTATGGATATCAGGCTGTAAAATGATTTGTTCGGAACATTACGTTAACTTCAAAGATGGTAAGTAGAGACTGGATTAACTGAACAAAGTTGTAAATGTTATCGTCATTATTATTGATTCTTTGGTACTCTTGTTGGGTCCAAGGCATAATATGCATAAAAGACTATTAGTTATCCCCCTTGCAAGTCCAGACAAAAAAAAATCCATCTCAAAATACATCATAACTTTAAAAGAAAAACTTCAAAAAATAATGATCTATTTTGATAAAAAGAACAAAACAATTCAACGACAATAATTTGATCGACAATTTTATACACGCGTATAAGACTATAAGTTATCCCCCTTGTAAGTATAAAGTTATTTGGTTTGAATCCGGCAGCATTCATGCTTGTTTTATTTCCTTTGAATTCAGTCTTTCTAGTGATCACCCCCAACAAATAGGTGAGAGAAATAACTTATCCATTGATCAACCCTTTTTCAAATTTTTTAATTGATCTTCTGCCCCATCAAACATAGCATGCTGCCAAAACATGTTTCTATCCAGTGACTAACCAGACCTGTTACACTCTTGATATTTGCTGAACATTTTGCTACTGTACTTTTTCTTCTTACCTCAATATCATCATCCCTATCTGTAACGAGAGAATATCCAAGCTTCACTTGAATGAATCACCATTGCCAGCATGTGTACCAGAACTAATTATCAAATAAATCTATATAAAGTTATCAAAAAATAATAGATCTTTATTCTAAGACGAAGATCATGTGCAACAACCACATCGGAGATAAAAACACTAAGATCAAAATCGAGGACACAGAACTTGAGAAAGTAGACCACTACATCTACCTAGGACAACGAATCTCCATGAGACTCCCCAAAAAGAATAAATCAAGCGAAGAATCACACTAGGATGGCAAGCCTTTGGCAGAGCAAGCTCAACCTTCAAAAATAAGATCATCCCATTAATCCTAAAGCGAAGGGTGTATAACCAATGCATCCTCCCAATAGTCACTTATGGAGCCGAAACATGGAACCTAACCAGGAGACAGACCCGTAAATTGAGAACCATGCAATGTGCACATGGAAGAATTGTGCTGAGCCTCACATGGAGAGACCACAAGACAGCATAGTACATCTGAGAAAAGACAAGAGTCAGGGACATCATAGAATCCATTAAAAATCTCAAATGGCAGTTGGCTGGCCATGTTGCAAGAATGGCAGACAACCGATGGACATCACGACTCACAACATGGATCCCCTGAGATCACATGCGCAACCGAGGCCGGAAGAATATTAGATGGCGAGACGAGCTAAACAAGTTCAGGAAGTACTGGCTCCGCGACGCCCATGATAGAGAAGTGTGGCAAATCCTGGAGAAGGTCTATGTCCAACGACGGACGTTGTTGTTGTTGTTGTTGTTAAGAAGAAAAGAAAAAATACCTGCACAAGATTTGTTTGTCTGAAATAAACATAGAGACACCCCCCCCCCAAAAAACACTTTTTGAAAAATTTAGAAAGCTGTTTTTCAAATGGTACCTTGTGGTGTACTCATGCTAATTTTCAAGGTTGTAGTCCCCAAAAATGTGACTGGAAGCACCCGGAAACTCAAAGAGACACACACCCACTCAAAGATTGAAGAATCAATAGCTCACTTAGCCGGGCTATTTGATTTTCGAAAACTGTTACATAGAAAGAAAATACTTCTTGAAATAAACATACTGGCTTTGAACAATGAAAACTTTGGAACTGCACTGCAATAGAGAATCAATGGGAATCTGAAAGCTCTCAGCACATACCTCTATATTGGGTGGTGTAGATATACCAATGATGTAGTGGAGGTAACAATGCATGGATCTGTCCCAAAATTTGCATAACTGAACAGAAGGACCGAGTAATACATATATCTCATAACCTCTACCAATGTTGTTGGCAAAGTTGAATTAAATCATTATCCAGTCATAAATTTCTAAATAGTGCATCATGGAGAGTGCAAAGACAATGTCATGTACCCCATAAATTTCAAATTCTAATTCTAATTTGTTGTCACCTATTCAGTGGATAAGCTTGAATGCTTTGAGGCCAATCAAGCCAGACATCTTGACTGCAACCGGTACCAACTTATACCTATTGGTCAGTGAGTGATATTTGGCCATCTTCAGCTCCTCTGCCCGTCAGGGGACAATACCTGACACAATGTCCAATGAAATTTGGTTGCCATTTGCGATGGAGTCACTGCAAGCGGCATGCCAAATATGTTCCAAATGGGTTCATAAACCAGTCATTGCTGTAATGAACCATGATATGCTATGGGGTTCTTCCAGCATGTGCTCTCAATGATGACTAAATGGACGGACTTACTTAGAAAATGACAATGACTTGTTTTAAAACTGATGGAGAATAATCGATCACTTAGCCTTCTACAATTTTCTAAAACGTATACCGTGGCAGTCCAAGGAATTAATTTTTTTTTTTTAAAGCAAAACCGAACAATCGTTTTCTTAAAATAAGGTTCATAAGGGAAAAAATCATGTCAGTTACTTAGAAAATGACAATGACTTGTTTTAAAACTGATGGAGAGTAATCGATCACTTAGCCTTCTACAATTTTCTAAAACGTATACCGTGGCAGTCCCAGGAATTAATTTTTTTTTTTTTTTAAGCAAAACCAAACAATCGTTTTCTTAAAATAAGGTTCATAAGGGAAAAAATCATGTCAGTTACTTAGAAAATTACAATGACTTGTTTTAAAACTGATGGAGAGTAATCGATCACTTAACCTTCTACAATTTTCTAAAACGTATACCGTGGCAGTCCCAGGAATTAATTTTTTTTTTTTAAAGCAAAACCGAACAATCGTTTTCTTAAAATAAGGTTCATAAGGGAAAAAATCATGTCAGTTACTTAGAAAATGACAATGACTTGTTTTAAAACTGATGGAGAATAATCGATCACTTAGCCTTCTACAATTTTCTAAAACGTATACCGTGGCAGTCCCAGGAATTAATTTTTTTTTTTTTTTAAGCAAAACCAAACAATCGTTTTCTTAAAATAAGGTTCATAAGGGAAAAAATCATGTCAGTTACTTAGAAAATTACAATGACTTGTTTTAAAACTGATGGAGAGTAATCGATCACTTAACCTTCTACAATTTTCTAAAACGTATACCGTGGCAGTCCCAGGAATTAATTTTTTTTTTTTTTTAAGCAAAACCAAACAATCGTTTTCTTAAAATAAGGTTCATAAGGGAAAAAATCATGTCAGTTACTTAGAAAATGACAATGACTTGTTTTAAAACTGATGGAGAGTAATCGATCACTTAGCCTTCTACAATTTTCTAAAACGTATACCGTGGCAGTCCCAGGAATTAATTTTTTTTTTTTTTTAAGCAAAACCAAACAATCGTTTTCTTAAAATAAGGTTCATAAGGGAAAAAATCATGTCAGTTACTTAGAAAATGACAATGACTTGTTTTAAAACTGATGGAGAGTAATCGATCACTTAACCTTCTACAATTTTCTAAAACGTATACCGTGGCAGTCCCAGGAATTAATTTTTTTTTTTTTTTAAGCAAAACCAAACAATCGTTTTCTTAAAATAAGGTTCATAAGGGAAAAAATCATGTCAGTTACTTAGAAAATGACAATGACTTGTTTTAAAACTGATGGAGAGTAATCGATCACTTAACCTTCTACAATTTTCTAAAACGTATACCGTGGCAGTCCCAGGAATTAATTTTTTTTTTTTTAAAGCAAAACCAAACAATTGTTTTTTCTTAAAATAAGGTTCATAAGGGAAAAAATCATGTCCCTTGCACCAATCCCAAAAGTGAATATAATTAAAAAAAATTGGTTGGAAAGAAAATAATAACAAGTCACTATTTGGTGAAATGAAAAAAATTATCTTTATGGTTAAAGACTGAATCAGAAATACACCAAGAGAAATAGCAGGTACGAAAGTTTCGATTCTAATAGAAAGATGTTGAATAGATCTTTTAGATGAGGGAGCAAAACTTAAGGATGCAGACCATGTGAATAAATGTTCTTGACTCACCTTTGTTGTTATCATGCCAAGGAAGAAATTCTAAAGAAGGAAAACCGAAGCAATCTTATTTAGCCACAAAGCTGTGTGAGTTTTTGGATAGATTTGGGTTTGTTATAAAAGATGCTCTTGGAAGAAAAATGTCCTTGAATGTATAGATAGAAAGATTGAAGGAAAGAAGAAAAAGTAGCTGAAAGGTGGGGTCAGACCTTACCTCCACGGAGTGCTGGAACAAAGTGGGTTAGTCTTCTCTTTGATTTTATGCCGATGTGCTACCAGCTGTAGTGGTCTGGCAACCCCCAGAAGGGTTAAATAACATGGAGGAATTAGCCAAGGGCAGATAACTCGTCTGCTTACCAGACTCTTAAATTCAATAAAATTTTAACTATCAGCGATCCCTACTCTGACATAGTACATGTTAGTGGTCAAAAAGTAGTCTAGTATTTTCCGAGGATAAAATTTTGTAACTGGACAAATTCATTCAAAAATTTTCTTCTAACTTTGTCATCTCCTAACTTCTTTCATTGCACTTTATATATATATATATATATATATATATATATATATCTTACGCAACAGGATGCCCCCAGCAAATGGGATACCATTTTTTACTCACGAAGTAAAGCTCCTGATGATGGACTCATGTTCCACATCAAACCTATAACCTCTGAAAGTACACACACACACACTACTGAAGATGGGAATACCTCCCGAAACATGTCTAGACCATCAATAAAAACATTTCGATAGATAAACCTAACTTCCATACACTTTACTCCTTAGTCTGTCTCACTCTCTACAGTTCATATATGTATGTATGTATGTATGTATGTATGTATATATGTATGTATATATATATATATGTATGTTTATATATGTATGTATGTATGTATATCTATGTATTTATGTATGTATATACATATATGTGTATATTATTTTTTTTTCATTTTGTTTATTTTGTTGTCTTTATAAAACTAAGACAATTTTTTTTTGTTTCAGGACACTATTGAAGATCGTGCCCTCGTTTCTCGCCTCCTGAATTTTGTCTTTTCAAACATCTATCATGACGTTCGTTCTGTCTTCAGAGAAAATTTGGACATGTTAAAGACACTGCTTGAGTGTTGGAAAGAACGAATTGATATTCCTTATGCGTAAGATTCATACCTCCTCCAAGTATGAAAGTGTTGGATCTAATTCATCCGTCATATCATGTCAGTGCATTCAAATGGTCCTTGAAAATTAATGATCATTTCCCATGAATTTTGTTGTGGAGTTCATTGACGTTGGTGTCGTTTTTGTCAGTAAGGATATCAAATTTGTTTTTGCAATTCTAGCCTGAAGGCGGGGGTGAGTTCATTTGGTATGTTTAGTGGCTGCGGTCTAGTGTGGAACATTTTCCTGCGTTCTTTGTTCGTGTTTATTTGCATCTTACATCTTACCATTCTATGGTCGCTCCCTACATTCACTTGGTTTAGGATTTGGATGTCTTTGATGGTGTGGCTTTTGTCCGTTAAAATGTAGTCTATATTAATCGTTTTTGGTTCCATGGTTGGGGCTCTTCCAAGTCCATTTTCTATTGGGTTTCTTTTTGAAGAATATATTTATGATTTTTAAGTTGTTTGCTTTTGCATAATTTACAAGATCTTCATTTCTCTCGTTTCGTCTTTTGTATCCGGATTCTCCGACACAGCGTTCATTTCCTTGTCCTACTTGTGCGTCGAAATCTCCCATGATGACATTGAAGTATCTTTTGGTATCTTGTAATAAAGAGTTCAAGTCCTCATTGAAGTTGTTTATTTCTTCTCTGGTTGATTGCGAAGTGGGAGCATAGATTTGGATGACATTTAGCTTGTACCTCTTTGAGAGTCGTATGGTGACACTAGCCATGCGGTCTGAGATAGCTTTAAAGCCTACCACGTCGTCTTTGAGGTATGAATTTAAAAATAAAATGTATTCAACTTCTACTTACGGTGTCTCTGGGTGTTATTTCATCAATCTTATTTCACTCAAGCAATTTACGTAATTGCCAGGTTGGGGGGATAGGGTGGAATAAGCAGATTGGAAAAACTGTCACAATTTAAGGGTTGAGGAGGTAGGAAACTATGGCCTCTGCCATTATTTAGTATGATCTGAACAGAACAAAATCATTTGAGAGAGATTTATTGTAAGGATGAGGTAGGCACATGAGAAGTGAAAATGTACAGTTTTGACGGACAAAATTTGTTTTTGAAGAAAAATCAAACTGAAAAGTGTTTTGGTTGTACAAAATTCCAAAGTAACTGAAATTTGCAGTTATGATTAATTGAACTTGATTAAGCTAGTCGTTTAACCAAGTTCTCCCCCTTGCATTGTTTAATAGTTGTCTCTCTATGGGAAAATTTTGATTAATCTATAATTACCCGCCGTCCTAAACATTAAAAACGAAAAGGTAGAGATGGACTCTCAAAATTGAATTAGCAGGGGTGAGGCTGGGATAGTCCTAATAAGAGTGTGTGTGTGTGTGGGGGGACTAGGTACCTAAGAGTAGGCTCTTCAAATCTTCACCACAGGCCCGTTAACTGTATATTTTGGAAACCTGTGTCTATTGCCTGCCTCTCAGGATGCTGGACAAAGGGTCGGACTTTCCCAGTTCAAATTCAGAGTTGTCATTGTCACAGACTGCTTCCTAATTGTTTGAAGCCTAGTGTGCTTTGCTATTAACCTATAACTAGCGTAAAAGTAAGCATAAACTGTTTCCGCTAGAGTTTGAACTTGATTCACTGACCCTATTTTCCATCCAGCTAACTTTTTGGTCACCCACTCCTATACCATAAAATTGTACATCTAATGAGATTTGACATTGGAATTGAAAGTTTTGATATCGAACATTCCAACCAGAAATTCAAATGATGAGAAAAAATGAGCATCCTTCCTTTTCTTTGACATAAAAACATCATTTCTAGTTGAACAACTTGAATTTCTGGCTGGGATGGTTCATTTGCTGGGATGGTTGGGGTAGCTTATAGCTTTGTGACATAGCAAAGACCTTATATGCCAGATGTATCAGCAAAAGTTTTTGCAATCATGTTTTTGTGTCTCCAAATAAGCCCAGGACAATTTCTCAAGAAGACATTTGCCTCCAGAGACAATTTCCATCAGTAAAGTTTGAAACGCTGCCAGGATAAATATACCTTAACTCTAAAATACTCTCTAGGTGCAAATGTCCTCTGTAGTAATTGTCCTCAGAAAGAAATTGTCCTTTGCGGGGGCAAGTGTCCGGATACACATGGAATTATATCTGCCTGCATGAAATAGTTTGAATAATATTTAGTGCAGCTCACAGCAGTTTTTATCTCTGAGCAACCCTGGACAACTTTGTCAGTCTAATTGACAAGAACTTGTTGGGTTGATTCCTAGAAACAGTCTGTAAAATGCAGATTACTCCTGTTAACCTTAAAACAAAGTAAGGATTATCTCCCTTTTTGAATAACAACTGGAAAAACAATTGCCCGTTCAAAGTTATAATCACTAATAAAACAAATAAAAACTTTATTTCCATACAAGACTTTCATGTTTAACTCATTAGCTCACTCGATGTTGAAATGGTTCACAAAAACTATTGAACAATTTAATTTGTTCTAAGCTATAACAATTGGTTTTCATTTCGAAGAAGAAATAACCCTTGGTTCATTTTTTGGCTCACCCAAGTTATCTCTATTTTACATGTTGATTCAAGGATTTTACCACTTGCAGTCTGTAATTAGAAACCATTATCCAAAACTGTCAACATATGTTTCTTTCAGTTTTCAAGTCAGTCTGGCTAGCAATCTGAAATTTCAAACATTCACACCTTATGTCTAGCAGTGGTGTTATATATATATATATATATATATATATGTATATATATATATATATATATATATATATATATATATAATTTGGATAGGGGTTATAACAGGCTAAGGTGAAGTTTTTCCTATGGGTCTAGGTGACTTTGAAGCTTCCATTATTGAATGTGTCTTAGATATGGGTGTGAGGATATTAATGCATAGCCCCTGGCAGTGGACTCTGGTTCCACATGGTACATTTTAATACACACTCACACAGCACACACCACTGATGATGGGAAGAATCCCGAAACATGTATGGACTATTGACATATAAGGATTAATAAACCTTACCACCAAAAACTTCACTCCCGAGTCTGTCTCACTCTCTAAAGTACACATTATATATATATATATATATATATATATATTCAAATCCACTCCCAAATCAACTTTTTGTGGGGGGGGGGGGTATTTAAATTTGCAGTGTAGGTTTATGCTAAATTGATCCTTCAGTTTATGTCCACCGGTTTTATTGAGAATGAAGTCTGAAAAAGTGAGGGAAGTAACATTCATTGATCACCCCTTTTTCCAATTTTCCTAATGATCTCTCTTCTACAAGGTATGCTGCCGAAAGACATTGGTTGCATGACAGTTTCTGTTGAGTGACTAACCTGACTTGTTTTAGATTTTTCTGGAATTATTTTTTTTCTTTTCAGAATCATCTATAATAAAATGACTGAGTTTGACGCCAAATCTATGGAATCCATGACTGCAGTTCAACTTATTGGTGTTATTATCTCTTGTCAAATGGCACCCTACAAAGTTATTGATGAAATTTCACAAAATCAGTAAGTCAGAAAATTCTCAAATTTTCTTCAGTCTCTTTCTATCACAAATCAATTATCAAAATTATATGATTAACTCTTAAATTCATTTAAAAAAATGAATGCCATTATCAAGGAAGAAAACTCTTGTTTGAAATTATTCCCCTTTGTCCAATTCCTTGAAAAAAATTTTCTGTTCAATTCAGTGGAGTTTTTCATTTGTTTCAATTCTGTTCATCAAAGAGTTTCACTATCAATACAAGCTATCCATGAATTTAAGAGTTATTGTTAATCAGTGGTTAACACAGCTAATGAAAAACAATAAACTGATAAACCGCTAAAAATCTAGTGGGAGCAAAGATAGCCGCTAACGTTAATTATATGAATCTATCTGCTTTTTTTTTTTTTTTTTTTTCACTAAAACCTTATAAGCAAACCTAGAGAGCAAAAATGTTGTAGCTTAGACATAGAGCTTTAAATAAACTGTATGTTGAATGTAAACTGACATTTAAACCCTTAAAACCCCTTATAAACAGACCTGGTGAGCTGAAATGTTAATATTTTGTAGCTTAGATATAGAGCTTTAAATAAACTGTATGTTGAATGTGAACTGACATTTAAACCCTTAAAACCCCTGATAAACAGACCTAGAGAGCTGAAATGTTAATATGTTGTAGCTTAGATATAGAGCTTTGAATAAACTGTATGTTGAATGTCAACTGACATTTAAACCCTTAAAACCCCTTATAAACAGACCTAGAGAGCTGAAATGTTAATATGTTGTAGCTTAGACATAGAGCTTTGAATAAACTGTATGTTGAATGTAATCTGACATTTAAACCCTTAAAACCCCTTATAAACAGACCTAGAGAGCTGAAATGGTAATATGTTGTAGCTTAGACATAGAGCTTTAAATAAACTGTATGTTGAATGTAAACTGACATTTAAACCCTTAAAACCCCTTATAAACAGACCTAGAGAACTGAAATTTTAATATGTTGTAGCTTAGACATAGAGCTTTAAATAAACTGTATGTTGAATGTAAACTGACATTTAAACCCTTAGAGCCCTTATAAACAGACCTAGAGAGCTGAAATGTTAATATGTTGTAGCTTAGACATAGAGCTTTAAATAAACTGTATGTTGAATGTAAACTGACATTTAAACCCTTAAAACCCCTTAAAAACAGACCTAGAGAGCTGAAATTTTAATATGTTGTAGCTTAGACATAGAGCTTTAAATAAACTGTATGTTGAATGTAAACTGACATTTAAACCCTTAAAACCCCTTATAGACAGACCTAGAGAACTGAAATTTCAATTTTTACTAGTTGCATAATAGTTGGAGCAGTGGTAAGAAATTTTGGTTCTGAAATTTGGGTCTATTTCAAATAAATTTTATAGTTTTGGACTGAATTTTCTTATTTTCGAATTACTGCTTTTGGTAAACCTCAATTTTTTGTTATTTCCTTATTTTCAATGTATCCACACATTTCTATAAGATGCTTTACAGTCTTTCCGTCCTAGATGTTAAATGACAGAAGGAGGAGGAGGTTTTTCTGTGATGTCATCAATAGACAATATATCAAGTTTGTTTTTTTTACCATGTTGCCAAGTATCGTGTGTCACTAATTACTGAAATAGTCTGCAAAAATGGCTAAAATCAGCTAAACTTTTCAATCTCCAGCTAACTTTATCGCTAAAAGTAATATATGTATACCCATTTAAATCCCACTTTTCAAGTGAAATAACCATACACTGAAACTCCAGAACAAACTATTGATAGAAAATTGTACACTTACTTTAATCCAAACTTATTAATTGTTTTTTCTAATAAACAGATCCTCACTTTCCTCTTTTTCCTACGACTAGTACCACAACTAGTAATACAACTATTACTTTGTTTAGAATCCCTTTGAGATTGAAAATCATACACATGGATGTTAGGATGGTGGGCACTACGTTGAACTTATGGTTCTTGCTCAATCACCATTGTTAATTAGTGAATGGTCAGTTGTTTTTGAATATGACCTCTCTCTTCCTTGAAGATTAATATCTGCTAATAGAATTGGAATGTAGTTCGGAGGGACTTACATTATAGAATAACTGGGTTCGGAGATATTGTGAAAAAAAACGAACAAAAAAACATCAGACAACTGAAATGGCAATGGGCAGGCCATGTTTCAAGAATGTCAGACAACTGCTGGAAATAATGACTTACCATGTGGATCCCTTGGGATCAGATGCAAATTGAGGGTTTTACAGTGTTATGAACTATCATTTGCTATTAATAGCTAAAAATGTCAGCAAAAATGGCTAGACTTTGATCTTTTGCTTACTTAATAGCTAAAAATACTCATCTAAAGCCCACTCATCGAATGAAATAACCATACGCTAAGACTCCAGGAAAAATTATTGATAAAAATTGTACACTTACTTTAATTTAAACTCGCAAATTTTTTTTTTTACTGGCTAGATTTTTAGGGCAAACCTTTTTTCTCTCTACTACAACTACTACTACTACTACTAGTAATGCAACTACTGCTTTGTTTACAATCCCTTTGAAATCAGAAATCACTGATATGGACATGAGGATGGTGGATATATCGTTGAACTTATAAACTTATGGTTCTTGTTTTTCACTACCAATATTTCCGTAATGATCTTCCACTAATTCCTATTGTTTTGACTTTCATAATTTTCAAGAACCGATTCATCGATGACTGAATTTTCTTAGCTCTGTTCAAGCATTGTATCTATCCTTTAAGATTTTAAAGAAGGAATTCTGTTTTTTGATATCTTTGTAGGTTTTTCTCTTGCTTGGCGAAAGGTCTTCAACACCATTACAAGACAGTATACACAGCCACGGCAGAAGTTTTCGGGTTAATCTTGAAATACTACTTTGAACAACAACCTGACCTCGTGGATGACATACTTGAAATCGTATTTCCTGCCATTACCCACATGCTGAGCAATCAGCCTGATAAGTTTATCATTTGCCTACACAAGATTCAGCAACATTACTCTCAGGCCGCTAAGCAGTCAGTTGAATTTCTCTATTATCCTTTTTAACTGTGACAAAAGTCAACTGTTCCTAGAACGGGGGAAAATTTCTTGTTAAGACCAATTCTCAACATAGTTTGTAAGAAGTCAAGTGACCTGAAGATAGGGTGGTTTAAGAGAGATGGACAGCCTTGAAGATAGATGAATATGATAGAGAGAGTGAACAAAGAAAGAGGAAGATAAGAAAGGAAGATAGTATGCTATACAGTGTTTATAACTAATGTATACAATCTGTACATATATTTATAACTTTTTCATTTGCTGATGAATTATATTGCATTCTGGACTATTTTTATTCATTTCACTTTTGAAGCTATCATTTTCTGTTTTGGACATTTTAACGGGGATTAAATTAATTAACTTGAAAACCTAATCGGAAACAAATGGTTTTATTACAGATACAAACATAGCCAAATATTGTACTAACGATGTTGCAGTTTTTACACTAATTCCGTTCTTTTGGTTGGCGGATTGGGTTGAAATGGTAAATAATTGAAACTTAATCTCCAAGACTTATTTAACTTTAGCATTGGAATAGCGTTGAATTTGGAAATCAAGCTATCTGGGAGACAGAGATTCAATACCAGCCTACAACAGTGATACAAGACTTGAGGGTAGTATCAAACCTTTGGATTATTTCCCTTTGTATCCCAATCTGGCAAGCCTGGTTGGGGATAGGTGGGAATCACTATCTATGTTCTGTTTTGTTCATAGGAGTAACATGACAGAGGAGTGACAAATATTTCATCGAAGGAGTGACATAAAATACTATTTCAAATAAAAAGTGCAATTTTATCAAATTTATTAAAAACTAGCATTCCAATGGAAATCATGAACCACCACCACCCATATATGCTGTGTTTGGGGTGATCAATTAAAAAACTAGAAAAGGGGGTGATCAATGAATATATTATTTCTCTTGCTTTTTTTTTGGTCTGTGGTCACTAATAAAGGTCTGAATTTTAAAAGAATAAGCTGGCAGAAACTAGTGACCATTTAAGCATAAATTTACATTGCGTATTGAACCCCCTTATTTAAATCCTATTTTGTGGTTATTTTCACCTTCCCCTCCAATTTTTTCTACTGAATGCATAAATTCAAGTTAGAAACACATGAATAATCTGAACCCTCCAGCAATGATTAAACTTGTCTGTTGACTGTAAGTTAATGTGATTGTTTCATAAGATTATTAGAATTCTTGCAATATTTCGAAAACTAAAAATACTTAGTTGTTTGGATATTTTGAATTTGTTTAAAATTCTGTTTCTCATTTATTGAAATTATCTTCCTCTTCTGAGTTATAGTCATTCAAATTGCTTGAACTGGAATGGAAATTGTGCGCAATCCCCCTAAGGGGATTCCTCGAGACAACTGATCCTTGTTGGAAACTGTCAATCGAAACAGGTTTCTTCTCTTGGTCTGGCTGGATGTTTATGTATTTAGCATAAAGATTGTACCAATGGAGCCAGAGGGCTGAAAACTTGAACATTTACTCCTTATTACGTCTAGAAAAAACATATCTTTTTTTTTTTTTTTTTTGGACCCTCCCTCCCCAATATGAATAGGTTTTTAGTAGGGGTGTTCAATTTGCAATGTGAGTTTATGCTAAATTGATTCTTTAGTTTGTGTATGGCAACATTCACATTTGTTCATTGAAAATTCAGACTTCTTTTAGTGATCATTGTCCAACAAAAGGCAAGAGAAGTACATCATTCATTGATCACATGTTTTTCCAATTTTTTAATTGATCACCCTCAACACGTCATGCTGCCAAAACCTGTCGATCATGTGACAGTTTCTATTGTGTGACTAACCAAACCGGTTTCATTCTGTGTTTCAGAAGTACTTCTAAAGCCACAAAGTTGAATCAGAAACATTTTGCATTGTCACTCCATTTCCAAATCATTCTTTGTGTCACTCCCTTTTGTTATGTCACTCCTTTTGTGTCACTCCTTTTGTTACTGAGCCATTATGTTTTATCCTAGAAGCATCTCTGCTGAATATCGTAACCATGTTTTTGTAATGATGGAACATTTTGCATATTTTTCTCACAGGTATCTGTCTCAACTTCTTTTCCTGCTGCCCAAAGTCCACGGAGTATGCCGCGCACAGTGTCTTGAAATTATTCACAGCGGCATTGCAAATTACGACAATATCTTTCTTGAATTGAAAAGTAAAGGTCTCACCTCTTTCCTCAGCCATAGGTAGGTTTACTTTAAAGAATACACATACACTTCCTTGAAAGGAAAATCAGCTCGGCACTTCTGTTCCTATAAAAGATTTTAAGATTATAGAGAACATATGGGTGCATATTAAAACCCAACTGGTTGGGAGCAAATTTGGTACTCTGTAACAGTGGATCCAGGACATTATATGCGTACAAGACTAGGAGTCATCTCCTTGCATTATTGTATCAAAATAAATTATTAAATAACTTTGTATGAAATTATGTATCGAATTATTTTTATGTGGCTGTTGAATCTCCATCTTCAGATGGAATTCCATCTTTACCAAATAAAAATTTGGCAGTTCATAAAAATTTTGGCTATTTTTGACAATTCTTTTGGTCATTTGGCTATTCTTAGCAACTTGTTTGATGTTTCTTTAGCTTTTTTTTATTTTGGCTGTTTTTAGCACTTATAGTCAAATGTGTGAAAATTTTGGCAATTTTTGACTATTCATTTGGCCATTCTTAGCGACTTGTTTAGTGTTTCGTTAGCTCTTTTTCTGCTGTTTGTAGCACTTATGGACAGTCAAACTAGCATAAAAATATTTATTATATTGTCAACACTGAGTTTCAGTCTTGGCAACTATTTCTGCTAACACCTATATTATTAGATAAAGTTGTAACAAAATGAATTATTTTAAAAAAAAAAAAATGTATTTTGTACAGATTTTCTTTGTGTATTTGGACTCCCAAATTTAAAAAATAATTATAAGTCTTCATCTTTTACGCTAATTACATCCTCGAGCTCACTATCATAAGATACCAAAAATTCCGGAACACCAACCAGCTTTGGGAAGCCATCAGAAATGAAAAGAACAGCATTGATGCTGCACACTGTAAACAGCAAGACTAGATGGCTCAGTTTTCTAAAAAAAACAAATATACTCTTTGCATGAACACGATATGTATTGTTGTAATAATATTTCCAATATTTTATCTATAATCTCTACATAAAAAGCCATACATGCAAATTAGTATGTTTAATTATATAATTAGTTGTATGGTAGTCCTGTCTGATTCCTACTATAACCTAAGACTTATAATTGATTGGTCCATGTTGAATAGAGCAGCATAGCTAATCAAACAATCAAAGGTTGTAAAAATATGAGATTGTCTTTTTGTGCGTAGAGTCTATTGTTGAATCCAAACAGCGATGGATTGTTGAGAGATGAGGATTTCAGATCCTCGTGGGTGATGTGTAGTGCACCGGCTCTGTAGCTGTGGAAGGAAAGGAAGCTGTACAAAGAGAAGGGAATGGAATGCACGCAAAGTATGAAGTTGGACGCGCATTGAAATAAAAAGGAATTAACACATGCAAGAATTATGGCCAGATAGGAGACGTACGTTTAATACAAGAATAAAGATGAGGTACATGTGCGGGTAACACTAATACGATCGATCGAGAGAAGTAATGTTGGGAGAAGAGATTGTAAAGGTGGGAGTTCTCTTGTCTTGATAGTGCTGGCATCGGACTTGTAGCGGAGTAGTCTGAACGCATAGGTACCGTATGGTTGGATTTCTCCCAGATACGTGAAAACTGGGTTCAGTGTGTGAGCCTTACTGCCAAGTAAGTGAGTTAACTTGGGGGCTATTCTCAGACGCTGTTAGACTCTCGACGAACAGACTATGAAAGACATAGAACATGAGAGAAGGAAAGAGAGTGGAAGAGTAGCCGGCCGCAAAGGCCGGGGCCAGAGGCATGGTCAGCTAGGAATACTGGGGCCAAGGAGCATTGGGCCAGGGATAAAGAAAGAGAGAGAATGGCTGTCCGCAGAGGCCGGTGCTAGAAGCGTACCCAGCTAGGGGTGCTGGAGCTAATGAGCACTGGACCATGTGCGTCCGGGGGTTTTATAGGGGTCGTCAGAGGAAGTGACGTTTTGGATGTCTTGCTAAAAGAAGAGTTTCGTACTTGATTCCTAACTAAAAGTATAGGGGGCACTACAGTCTGTTGTGACATAACACTGAATATTACATTATAAAAATTCTCAAGACTTTGATCATACGTTAAAGTTGAGTTGAGTCGAGATTCTTAAAAAAAATTGAAATTAGAATACTTGAATTATTGAAAATAAGTTACCTAATGAAATAGCTTTAGGCTCCTTAGTGCTGATCCGTACATAAATAACCCGTCATTTCCTAGGGGTGTATAGTCATTGCGAAAATTTCGATGATAAAAGCTTTGCTCCCCCTTTTTTTTTTGGTGCTGGAGTGTACATTCTACCCTAATTTTTAGCTGGTTTGATTTAATGCCGATTGACAATGATGCTGGTTCGAAATCTACCAAAATTCTGTGTGAAAGTAACTTTAGTTAATATTTTCACTGTTGGTGATGCTACCGGTGCAATTTTAACCAATCTGCTCCAAAGTAAGGCTATAAGAGTTGTAGTGTGCAGATAATTGGTGGATTGATTTTGCACCCATTTTGTTTAAGCAGCTACCTTTTAAGAATACATCCATGGCATAAAATCAGGACAGCCTCTACTGTTTCTTTAATCATAGTCACAAATAGACATTAATATTAAATCTCTGTCTTTACAAGGAATTCCATCTTTGGCAAATAAAACATTAGTTCCTGATATTGATGTAAAAATGCAATACATTTATTTTCTGGCCATATCTCAGTCATTTTAAGTGTTTTCTTTGTGTTCTGGGTCATTTTCGTAGGGTTTTCTTTAGGAAGCTATTTTAAAAAATTTTTTATTAAGAGCTATTTATCCTGTGGCGGTCAAATATTTTTTGAGTTGTAACACTGAGTTAGTTTTGATAATTTTTCCTGCAAACATCTATGAATCGATCTCTAACTGATACTGTATACAAGTTGTGTGATAGCCAGGTGTTAAAAGCTAATTTAGAGTAATCTTTTTTAAAATTTTTTTTACAAAGAAAATCCAGGTATTTTTCGTGTACAAGAAAACTGCAAACTTGTTCAAATACTGTTGTCATTTTTTGACAACATAGTTGAACCAGGAGCTAATTACTAATCAAAATAGCTGACTATTGAATAATGAACTATTTGAGTCAATAACTCTTGAATTCATTTTTTTCTCCCCCCCCCAATCGTATACCAAATCAAGTGGAATAGCATCAGATCAGTGATACATCCCTTGCACTCTGATAAATTGAAAAAAAATTTTATTTTCCTCTCTAATTACAAAAGAGTTCTATTTCAGAAGAAAATCATATCCATTGTAGAGTTTCACTGCGCTTAGGAGCAGTTTCAAGCAGTATTATGAATTTAAGAGTTAATTTTTTCACGAATTGGTTTATTACAGGGATGAGGCCACACAACTCGTCGCTCTGCGTATTGTCAAGTCCCTCCTGCCAAAGTTACAACCGAGTGACGTTGAAGGTCTGCTTCCCACCCTTATTGATTTGATTCTACACCCGAGCGTTGAATGTCGGACGCTCACCTTTGACCTCTTCATGTGGATCTATGATAATTATAGGTTACGTTGTTGTTCTTATTATTTTTCAACGTTTATATATATATATGATGATTACTTTTTAGTGTGGCGTTGAATGTGTTTTGGTACATCATCATCAGTTTTTTAGCGTCTGTCGTTGGACATAGACCTTCCTGAGAGCTCATCAGACCTCTCTCTCTATCATAGGCGTCACGGAGCAAGTACTTTCTGAACTTGATTATTTCGTCACACCATCTTATATTTTGTCAGCCACAGTTTTGCATATGATCTCGGGGGATCCACATCATGAGTTGTGATGTCCATCAGTTCTATGACATTCTCGCAACATGACCAGCCCATCGCAATTAGAGTTTTCTATTGGATTCTTTGGAATACTCGATATATTGTGCTGTTTCAGCTCCATAGGTGACTATCGGGAGGATGCATTGGTTGTAGACACTCCTTTTTAAAACTAATGGGATTTTCTTGTTCTTAAAGGTTTAACTTGCTCTACCAAAGGCTTGACCACTTGGTCATCGAGAAACAATCAAGACAAGTTCTGAGAGTATTGGCACCTCAACGTCCATGATAGAGAGGTCTTGCAAATCCTGGAGAAGATTTATGTCCAACAACAGATGATAAAAGACTGATGATGACGATGAATCATAGATTTATTAGTGAATTATAATTATAGATTTATTAGTAAATTGCAATTATATATATTTGTAATTTGTAATCATAGATTTATCAGTTATTTGTAATCAAGATTCATTAGTAATTTGTAATTAGATTTCATTTATAATAATAAGGTTTATTAGTGATTTTAAGTTATAGATTTATCAATTATTTATAATAATGAATTATTTGTAATTTGTAGCATTAAATATATTTGTAATTGTTATAATAAATAATTAATATTGATTTGTAATTAATATAATAAATTTATAAATAATTTGTAATTGTCATAATAAATTTATTGATGATTTGTTTTTGCTTTCAGTGAAGAGGATTCACAAGAAAGTTCTAGAATACATGTCTCAACAAAGGATGCTCTATTGAGAGGTCTTGCCGATGAGAATATCCGTTGCAGGTAATAGAAATTATTTTATTGTTGATATGTTGCTATTGCCCTTTACATTCCCTGCCACAGCTGCATGGAATGCTATATACACAGTTTTTAGTTATGTTTTCTGCTGATAGAGGCTTGGTTCTGGTCAGGTATGACAGAAATCTAGCTATGGTTAATATATCAGGTTTCTTGATTAAGAAAAAAAGGAATAATACTGTGAAGAAGCAGTATCACAAAAAATAGAAACCTTTAATCAAAACAATCCAGTACCTATGAAAACCGAACATGTAATCTTTTGGATGGCCAAAATCTGGGTCCTCCAAAGCATTATTGTACTTCAATATGTATGTATTTTGATTCCTATTGACGTCATGCCAATTAAATTAATTGATTTTTTTTTTCCATGTGTCCAGACTTTTAGTTCAGAATTTCTGGAGCAGTAATGACCGACTCCCAGAAGGCACTCTTGACCGTGTGGCAGCTATTCTGAAACTGATGTATTCCCCAAAGACAGAGAACCGATTCTTGAACTATGCCACCAATCTAATTCTGGAAATGACAAGCAAAAGTCCACAATATACTCGTAAAATCTATGAATTCCCATTGTCTGAATGCAAATTCCAGGTAAGAGGAATGAGTTAAAATTATTTTCTGAACGACCATAAAAGTACTTCTTTCACTCTTATTAGGATACTGTTAACCAAAAATTTCACCACAGGTTTCTTCAGTGGGTTTGGCTCTCTCTCATATATATATATATATATATATATAAGGCCACACCAATGTTGCTAGAGAGCTGAAAATTTAATCATTTTCTATTTATTATGTCTAGTAAGAACCTTATTTTCATTTCAAGATGTCCAACCCACAATTTACAATTTAAGATTATGCTAAATTGATCTCTTAGTTTGTGTCCAGCAGAATTCATGTTTGTTTTTCGAGAATCTAAACTTTTTTTTGTGATCACTACCCAACTAAAGGCGAGAATTAACTTGTTCATTGATCACCACTTTTTTTAAAAAATTTTTTTTTCATTGATTACCCCTAACACAGCATGGAGCCAAAAGATGTTGGTTATGTGATAGTGTCTATTGAGTGACTGACCAGATCTGTTTCTAATTAAAATTTGAGTTTTGAGTTACTATCCTAACATTGACATAACTTCAGCCAAGCCGGAAATGAGAAACTCAACTTAATCTGTCCACATAAGTTTCTTCAGTTTTTAACTGATTCTAGCTGGCTGGTTATTTAAGTGTTCTTATATATGGACCACACTAAGGTGCTGAACATTTCAACATTCATTTCTTATTATGGCTAGAAAAAAAATTTTTTTCTTTTTAAATTCCCGTCCCCAAAATGAGTTTATAGTGAGGGGTCCTATTCAGAATGTAAGTTCATGATAAATTGGTACCTTTTTTTTGTCTGGTAGCCTTTGTTTCAGAACTTGGAAGTTTTACTGATCCATCAAAAGGCAAGTGAGGTAACTTTTTCATCAGTCACCTCCTTTTTCCCAACATTTTAATTGATCACCCCGAGCATAGCAAACTGCCAAAAGGCATTAGTCAAGTGACCGATCAGATCTGTTGTTACGTGGTTTCATTGTAATATGGCTGAATTTAATATCTGATGTAGGGAAATCCAAAGATTATTGAATCACCGTAGCCCACAAATAGGCCAAGTAGGCTACAGATTCTCCTCTCTTAGTTCAGCTCTGTGTGTGTCAGTCTATCTCCAGGTACTCACGGTCACTTTTTGGGGGCTATAACCTTGAAATTTCCTCTTAGGAAACCACTGGACATCACTTGGAGAATTTTTTTTTTTCTCTCCAAAAGATGCTTTTTGGGGTCTCTATGGTCATTTTGGACCAACAATATTCAAATCTTGTCCTGGATTTTTTTTTTCAGAAAATTCCAGATGAAAGGTATTTTAAGATAATTTTTGATAAAAAGATCCATTTTTATATGATTTTAGATAAATATCAATTTTTTAAAGATAATTTTAGATAAAAGATCTATCTTTTTAGATAATTTATAAACTTTTTTAGATAATTTATAAACTTTTTTAGATAATTTATAAACTTTTTTAGATAATTTATAAACTTTTTTAGATAATTTATAAACTTTTTTAGATAATTTATAAACTTTTTTAGATAATTTATAAACTTTTTTAGATAATTTATAAACTTTTTTAGATAATTTATAAACTTTTTTAGATAATTTATAAACTTTTTTAGGTAATTTAAAAACTTTTTTAGGTAATTTAAAAACTTTTTTAGGTAATTTAAAAACTTTTTTAGGTAATTTAAAAACTTTTTTAGGTAATTCAAAAACTTTTTAGGTAACTTAAAAACTTGTTTAGGTAATTTAAAAACTTTTTTAGGTGATTTTAAAACTTTTTTTAGATAATTTTAAGACTTTTTTAGATAATTTTAAAACTATTTTTTGGAGAATTTTGAATCCATTTTTTTTGGATGATTTTAAATCTATTTTTCTAGATAATTCTGAATTTGTTTTTAAGAATTTTTGATAAAAGATCAATTTTAGATGATTTTAAATAAAAAATCTATTTTTTTGATAATTTAAAATCTATTTTTTAAGATTATTTTAGATAAAAGATCTATTTTTTAAATGATAATACTAGAACGCAGATCAATTTTTTTATAATTTCAGATAAGAGATCTATCTTTAGATAATTTTAGATAAAAACTTCATTCTTCAAGATATTTAGTTTTGATACTCACATGGGCTGTGGTGATTCATTTTTATGAGGTACGAATATTCTTACTGTGCTTACATCTTCTTTCATTGTTTTCATCTGATTTTGAAGTTTAAAAGTCCTTTATCTCCGTTCTGTTCCAGGATTATAAATTACAGTCAGCATGGCATCAACGTCATGCAACAATGACACCACTCTTTGTTACATCCCTGATGTTAAGAGACAATGACGAAGAAGCCATGGAAACTGGTTATATCCAAGAAACTATTGATGCTAGTCGTAGAGAGTTCACGCCTACACAAGGTACATGAATTTTAAATCTCTCTCTTTGGGTGGAATTTTGTATTTGACAAATAAAAATTTCTTAGTGCAAGAATTGCAAAATAAGCATTGAAATGCTCGAACATATCGGCCATTTTTTTTCACCAGTTTTAGCATATTTTTGGTAATTTTGCTAGCAGAAAAAATATTTTTGGAGTTGACAGCACTGAGTTTCAGTCCTGACTTAGTTTTCTGCTAACACCCTTTATAACAGGAGTTTAAGACATCATAGAATCTATTAAAAAACTTAAATGGCAATGGGCAGGCCATTTGAGAATGATAGACAACCGATGGACATCACGAATCACAACATGGATCCCCCCAGAGATCACATGCAAAACCGAGGCCAACAAAATACAAAATGAATAGAGATGAATTAGACAGATTCAGAAAATTCTGGCTCCGCGACGCCCATGTTAGAAAAATGTGGCGAATCCTGGGGAAGGTCTATGTCCAACAATGGACGTTGAAAGACTGATGATGTTATTATGACTTCAAATATGATTTTTCCTTGAAAGCTTTTTTTGTCTGACACTCTTCAGATTTGGAAAAATTATTGTTCTAAAAGCGTGCATTTCCTAACAACAATCATAGGCATCATAATTCGAGACAATGTCGTGACGTGATTTCAAATCGTTCAAACGGTACTTTTTTTCAAATCTGGATCACTTTCTGATGTATGTTAAGATTTGCTATGATAACAGAATAATTTGCTCGGCCATCTTTGAGTTCATAATTCAGCTTCATAGCAGTCTTACCCACTTTCCACTTTAACCAGAAGTTACTCCCCTTGAAGTACATTTTGGATTTCCTCTAATGAATATAAGAGTTAATCCCACCAACTCAGGAAACTGTCCGAAAGCACGAGTGGTGGTGTTCCCTCCTAATAATGATATCATTTGATATTGAGGGAATTGAATGATATTGAGGGGGGGTTGAATGATATTTGGGGGGGTTGAATGATATTTGAGGGAATTGAATGATATTTGAGGGAATTGAATGATATTGAGGGGATTGAATGATATTTGAGGGGATTGAATGATATTTGAGGGAATTGAATGATATTTGAGGGAATTGAATGATATTGAGGGGATTGAATGATATTTGAGGGATCCAAATGATATTTGAGAGATCCAAATGATATTTAAGCGAATCAAATGATATTGATTTTATTTGTCTATAAAGTTGCCCAGCCAATTATAAAAAATTTGCTGTAATATTCATTGTTAGTCATGATAGCTAACACAATGCGTATGGGGAAACAGTGCAACCAAAAATATTTGTTATTTCTCTATGTACAATCTGGCTAAAATTTCCCCCCTAAACTGTTATAAAAATTAATCGATCATCAGAGCAAAACGAATATCTACTCACAGAATCCATTTGGCAAAGGGGTCAGTACTATTTGCAATTTCTTTTAACGAAGTTACCTTATAGATTGTCGGATTAAGCTGAAAGGGGGTATTGGAGACTTTTGGACCAAGGCGCAGTTTTTGCATACGTTGAACAACGAGGAATAGAAGCCTTTACACTGGCTATGGTTCCAAGCCAGATTTAAATACGCTAAAATATTTGAATGGATAGAGAAACAGGTGCTAGGAATTGACTTTATGCAAATCAGTCGACTCCATATCTTTGGTATGATTGGAACTGTTACTATATAATGGAGTGTTTGGTTGATTTACTTAATTGCGTCATTCACATGACCATTCAAAACCAGATGGACGCAAATATGGTACAATGGCCTCATGAGGCCTAGTACTGCTCTGTCTAGTCAAGTCTAAGGGATCTCAGGATTTGTCCTGAGACCCCAACCAAGGCCAGCGGTCTCGTGTCCTTGTGGCAATAGCTGCAAAGACTAAAGAGAATATTTGCTGATAGCCTACTCACAAGTTCACGTGTGTGGTATCCCCATATTAGACCAACCTTGTGTCATACTCTTTTCTCATGGCAGTCCAGATAAGTAGGGTAATTGTGCTGTTCATATTCCCATTCAAGACTTGACCAATGCAGATTTGGTACTATGGTTAGTTGCTGCTCTGTGTAGTCAAATACAAAAGGCTCAGGATTTGTCCTGAAACCTAAAGACCAGTGCTCTTATGTCTTTTTCCTTGAAGATTATAGCTTTCTTTTTAGTTTCATGATATGTGATACTACTTTAGGGCTGCTAATTATATTTGCCCCCTAAAATATAAATAACCAGAATAGACGTAAGGGGATAAATCCTGGTAGGTAACGTGTTCACTGCTTGAGCACAAAAACAAGGTTAGTACACAGTTAGTTGGATTGTTGTTAAGTAAACAACAGTGCCAGGTTTAATTCATGAGTGAATTAAAATAAATGACGACTGGAGTTTCTGCCGACACGGATATGTCGAGGGATCTACTAGGATTAGGATGTAGAGATAAGAAGAATGAAAGGAAAGGAATGTCACTAAGTAAATGTGAGATTGAGACTAAAGAATGTCCGTCAGTTTGGTCATCCTAGTTGTAGCCACTATGAAGTTATCTTAAGAATGTGTTCTTTGAGATGAATATGTGATGATGCGTGTGTTAAAAGAAAGTGTGTATAAAAACTATATTAACTATCCTAACTAAAGAGAGAAGAGAAAAAATGAGCTTACCTCGAGACCATCGGAACAGAGAGTGAGAGAGTTAACTGACACAGTTTTAATACCATAAAGATAACGATCAGTTATCTTATTAGTAGTTTTTTGTTACCATTTCTACAGAGATGTAGGGGAAAGCTAGTAGATCCCTGCCAAGGGCAGATAACTCCGTATATGTATGATTTTCTTTTGCTGGAAAAAGATGGGCACTACACTACTATAATAAGGGGGGGGGGCCAAAGTTGTGGGCACCTAGTTTTAATTAATTTGTTTCCTTTAAGATTTTTTTTTGTATCGTTTCTTTACATTCTTTCAAAACAAATTGAGATAATCGGAATCAGCTTACTTTTACACCTGTTGAATGTGAGTAATTTTGGGGTTTTTATTGTTTTAAACTAGATTAGTCAAATTACATCAGTTTAAAAAAAATCATTTTTGAGATTTATCTATTAGAAAAAATTCATAGATAAGTATTCATCGTATCGTTTTGTTCTAAACTTTATATATTTATTAAAAAAACAAACGTTTTTCTTATTGCTTTGTTTTAAACTAGGTATTAAATTGCATTGATTTGAAAAGTTGAAAAAAACTTTCTTAAACCATTCGAAGTTTAAATAAGTAATTTACACTGTTTTGTCTTGAACTGTATGTATCTATTGAAAAAAACCAAACATATTTTTTTTATTGTTTTGTCTTAAACAGGGTGTTAAATCATATCGATTTAAAAAAAACAAAAAAACTTTCTCAAACTATACATAGTTATTAAAACAAAAGTCATATATTAGTAATTAATATTGTTATTGTTTTAAAACTAAATCTATAAATAAGTATCGATGTTGTTAGAAAACTTGAACCAAAACTGTTACCATAGGTTTCTTTAGTTTCTAATTGGGTCCAGCTGGCTAGCTATGTATGTATCACTTGTACAAGCTACACCTATGGATTTAGAGGGCTGAAATTTTGGACATCTTACTCACTATTAGGTCTAAATAATTATGAATTTTCCCACTAAAAAGGTTTTCAGGGGGAATTCAGTTTGCAATGTAAGTTCATGCTAAATTGATCTATTTGTTTGTGTCTCTGTTTTTGAAAATCCAGAGATTTTTTAGTGATCATGCCACAACAAGAGGTGATTGAACTTTGTTTTTGTTTCGGACTGAACCAGCGTGAAAAAGTAGCTGATGTTGCAGATTTCTTCAAAATAAGTGACTTTTTCAAATCAACCAAATCTCGTTTCAAAACGGGTCGGAAGCTCCGCTATTTTTGTGACTTAATTGCTCTCTTTTGTTTAGCTTGAAGAGTTCTTCCTTGATAACGACTTTACATCTTGTATTTGTAGACGTCAAGGCCCCTTTCAACTGGCTCACCCAGAGCAGTTTGGATACTTATGACGAAACTGATATGGATGTCAATGTTTCGAGCTCCCTGCTCTTTACCCAAGGATCTGCCGTGACTTCTGCCGGAGGTGCTCCTCTCTCCATCAGAAAGAAACCAGGCGCAGATTTTGGCAAATCCAAACTTGGCGCCAAAAATGCAGCATCCTCTTCAAATCAAAACCCCCATGGAGCAGGTAAAAATTTTCGTCTCTTTGTATTCTTATTATTGGATGGAGTATTGTACCACAGAATTTTCATTATTGATCAAACCACCGTAGGCTCTACAATGACCGAACCAACCATTCAAGTGGACTGCAGAATCTTCTCTTTTTATTGATATGTGTGTGCCTATATATATATATATATATATATATATATGTATATATATATATATATGTGTGTGTGTTGGTCTGTCTCCAGGTGCTGCTGGTCACATTTTGGGGGTACGTGCTCCAAAATGTCCATGTGTACACCACTGGGCACCATTTCTTCAAGTGCTTTTTGGGGGTCTCTATGGTCATTAAGGACCAACAATGTTCTAAAGATTTATTTTTTAAAGATTATTTCAGGTAGAAGATCTATTTTTAAAGATAATTTTAGGTAAGAATATCTATTTTTTAAAGGTAATCTTAGATAAAAGATTAATCTTTTAAAGATGATTTTAGATAAAATATTTATTTTTCAAAGGTAATTTTAGATAAATGATTTTTTAAAAAAAATATAATTTTAGATAAAATATTTATTTTTTTAAAGGTGATTTTAGATAAGATTTATTTTTCAAAGGTAATTTTAGATAAAAGATCATGTTTTCAAAATATAATTTTAGATAAAAGATTTATTCTTTCAGATAATTTTCAATGAAAGATCAATTTTTTAAATAATTATTTCTATTATTATTCGGACTATCCTCATCTTGGTTAGTATATCTCTGAATTTTTGAGATGAGGTATTATTATTATTTCTATTAATATTCGGACAATCCTCATCTTGGTTAGTATATCTCTGAATTTTTGAGATGAGCTATTATTATTATTTCTATTATTATTCGGACTATCCTCATCTTAGTTGTTTTCCATACTCTACGACAATGATAATACTACTAATGCTAAGTGGGGAGTGCGGTCTATATACTCCGTCGGTTAGATAAAGGGTTCAGTTCGTTACTTCCCTATACCTACCAGATGATACCTGATGAAGGTCGTAGAGTACAACGGCCAAAATACTGTATGAAAAACAACCAAGATGAGGATAGTCTGAATAATGATAGAAATACATGGACAAGTATCTCAGATTTTTAGGACCAAATAAATCTTTAACCATCAACTGTACAAAAAAATAGGTAGCCAGAGCATTGTCAAAGAAATCATGCTCAGATGTTTGAGATGTGCTGTGAATGGAGCTGGACCAGATCACAAAAGTCGTCATAAGATGGACACCAACAGGCAGAAGAGAACCAGGGAGGCCTAAGGCCACCTGGTAATGAATTGTGACATGAGAGTTGGAAAGAATGAACAGGTTATGGGAAGAGGGACAACATGCTGTTGGGAGTTGATTACAATGGAGAGAACCCCTTGAAGTGGTCTGTAGAGCATTGGTTTTGGAGGACACCATCGTTAAAGGAAATATCCCGGTGAATCCCCATTTTCAGCATTTAGACTAATTAGTGAACTAAGATAAGACATTTTTGAACTTTAAAAATATTCATTCAAAATGGATTACATTTATTCAAATTCTAGTATACGGTAGTCGTCTGTATACGATAATTACATTTTTTTTTTATTGTTGTTTTTTGTAGTTCCAGGTTTAGAGGGAACATTGTTGGCAACCCCAAAGCATTATTTGACAGACCCCTAATGGTTTCAAAACCACGGCCATGTACAATGATTGATACACTCCATCAAACAAAATTCAGACCATCGTTTCTTTTGTGTTTTTTACAGGAAATTCTCGCAGTGACCGATTTCGACTAAGACGTCGATTTTTGAAAGATCAAGAATCAAAACACATTTATTTTGCTAAGCAACAAATCAGGAAAGCTGAAATGAGGGAGGTTTGTTGAGCCTTTTATTTCTTCATTTGCCCTTGTCTGTCCACACAATATCCCCCTCAAGTTCTCTATCGATTCCTTGATATCTCTTCAAACTTGAAATCTATTTACAAGACAGATTTCAAAAACTATATCTACAAAACAATTGGATTTTTACTTTCTAATAGAGTAATAGATTTTTGTAATAAGTTCCCTAGTGATGTTAAAAACAGCAATTGTGTACAGAGTTTTAAGAATAATTCAGATAAGTTTACAAATTACGGTAAGAACAGGAGTTTTGTTTGGATCTGTCAGGTGAAATTTTCAAGGGGGTCTGTTCAGTGAAAACTTAAATTTTAGATGTTATTTGTATTCCTGTGCATCTGAATGTGTTTTTTTGAATGTTGGATTCAATTTGAAATTCATGTTTAAATATTGTGTATAATTAGAGATTCCCCAAAACATTATAACATCATCATCATCAGTCTTTCAACATCCGTCATTGGACATAAACCTTCCGTAGGATTCACCACACTTCTCTATCATGGGCGTCTCAGAGCCAGTACTTTCTGAATTTGTCAAGCTTGTCTCTCCATTTAATATTCTGCCAACATCGGTCGTGCATGTGATCTCAGGGAATCCATGTCGTGAGTCGTGATGTCCATTGGTTGTCCACCATTCTTGCAACATGGCCAGCCCACTGCCATTTGAGATTTTTAATGGGTTCTATGATGTCCCTTACTCTTGTCTTTTCTCGGATGTACTGTGCTGTCTTGTAGTTTCTCCCTGTGAGGCCCAGCATAATTCTTTCATGTGCACGTTACATGGTTCTCAATTTGCGAATGACAATTAAAAAGAAAATTTCAATGAAATTTTGTGGAAAAAATGCTGGGGAAGAAATGATCAAATTTTGTAGCAGATCCAGGAATTTGCTTTCGATTAGAATTCATTTTCACTATTTTGTGTTGAAAAGGGTTAAAAACAAACAGTTGACTAAATTTACATTTCAAAGTAACTCGATATTTCTACATACAGGTATACCTTGCTTTTACGAACCGATTCATCCCTAACGATAGTTGGCAAAGTGGGAGTATTATTATTGATGGAAAACAATGCATTAAATAGTCATGTTCTGAAGTAGAAAAAATTGCGTATAAAATTTTTCAATTGTTCTATGAGTAACGGATAATGAAACAATGTTCAAGCTTCTAGAAGGAGAGAAAAATGCATAAAAATCTACATAAAAGTTTCAAAGTTTTGATCACCTTAAATCGATCATTCAGTGATGATGACAAATTCTCTTCCTCCTCGGTTGTGGTACCAGATAGGTTTAGAAGAAATTACAAATCCATCCTTTATCGATAGACATTTACACACATACTTGTGTAGTGCCCACTTTTTCCAGCTAAAGAAAATTATACATATATGGAGTTATCTGCCCTTGGCAGGGATCTAGTTGATACTCCTTACATAGTTGTAAATCTCTGTAGAAATGGTAAATTCTTTGTTGCTTGCTCTTTGCCGTCACATAAACCTACCAATAAGATAACCGATCGTTATCTTTACGGTATTTAAACTATAAAAAGTGATCCATTCTTCTTTCATCTCAAAGAACACATCCTAAGTTGAAAACTCTCGCTGTAGTTAGGTCAGACTTCCATAGATAACATTTCAGTGGCTATAATTTAGATGACCAAGACTGACCAACATTCTAAAGACTCTCTCTCGCATTTAGTTGATGACATTCCTTTCCCTTCATTCTTCCTTTCTCCTCATCCTTATCACGGTAGATCTCTCCAAACATATTTGTGTCAGCAGAAAACTCCAGTCCTTCTTTATTTTAATTTACTCATAAATTAAAACCTATCATTGATGTCAACCTATTCATTTGTTCTTTCGTCTGCATTTGTTAACAATCAAACTGTGTACTTACCTTGTTTTTGTCCTTAAGCAGTGGACATGCTATTTACCAGAATTTATCTTAGTTTAATTCTGGTTATTCATTATTTAAGGGGCTTATATGATTAGCAGCCCAAAACTTGTAACAGTGCTAATCACTTGAGAACTTCTTTTTAAAACTATTTCCAAATTGAACAAAAATAAGATTTTATGTATTGTCCATTAAGTTTAAAATTTTTTTAAATGTTCGTAAAGCTGGGAGTTTGTGGAACGAGGTATAATTATTGATAGAAGATAATGCATTAAATAGTGTTACGTTCTAAAATATAAAAGATATGTGTCAAATCTTTTAATCGTTTGATAAATAAAGAATAAAGAAACAAAGTTAAAGCAATTAGAAAAGGAATTAGATACATACAAAACATTAGAATGAAAAAAAAATGCATAAAAAACTTATGTAAAAAATTAAACTTAATATAGGTGACTATGAATATTATCAGTAAAGAACTTTTTGTTCTAACCGTGAACAAACCGACTGAAGGCTTTCCTCCAAACAACCTTACAGTTTTGATCAATCATACTTAAAACAAAAAAATGAGAATACCTCATTTATTTCTGAATCCTGTTTTCAAATAAAGAGCTGTTTCATTTTAGTTTTGAAGGAGTTCTCTCCATTTTACATGGGCATGGGCATTACCAATATTTTTTGTTAAATAAAGGATCATATTTAGATATTTTCAAAAGTACCCGATGGATTTTGATGCAATTTTGTGTGAGGTAGGGCAACAGGGTAAGGAAGGGGTGGTCTGGGTGAGGGGATCCAGGAATTATTTTTGGATCAAGAGATCTTTTTCTTTTTTTTTTCCCCTTCATACATCCTTGTATGTGATCATGACTGTCCATATGATGTCTTATAAAAATGCTTTTATTCACTAAATATTTGTAAAGTATTTAATCACCTTTTCTGATGATTTCTTACTTTTTCTCCATTGAAGCAAGTACGCAAAGACCAGCAAAGTAGAAGAGAACACCAAGTGACCATTTACCGAAAATACCGAACGGGGGAGCTGCCAGATATCCAAATAGAATATTCCAGTATTATCGCTCCCCTACAAGGTGTAGCTGAGGTAAGAGCATGCCCACCCTGTTAGTGAGTTGGCGGTGATCAGAAAATTTAATCGATTTTAGATAACATAAGAATGAAGTCTCTGTGACAAAATTTTTTCAGACTAAATTTTTCAATCTTTTTGCAAAACTAAAGAATATAAAAGACTTAGTGCATGAAACAAAGCCTTATATATATATATATATATATATATATATTATATATGATGAAGTAAGGATTTGCTACACAAACACATTCATGTTTCCGCTCTGTCAGGGCCTCTCCTGGAGAGGCAGAAACATAAAACGTATTTGAGTATTGAATCCTTACTCCATTCTTTCCATTAATATTCGGACTATCCTCATCTTTGTTGTTTTTCATACAACGTTTCGGCCGTTGCACTCTACGGCCTTCGTCAGGTATCATCTGGGAGATTTTTGGGAAGTAACGAACCGAACCCTTTATTTATCCGACGGGGGTATATTGACCATACTCCCCTCTTTTAGCGTTAGTAGTATTGTTATACTGTCTCACACTATATGAAAAACAACAAAAATGAGGATGATCCGAATATTAATGGAAATAATAATAATACCTCATCTCAAAAATTCAGAGATATACTAACCAAGATAAGGATAGTCCGAATAATAATAGAAATAATAATAATATCTCATCTCAAAAATTCAGAGATATACTAACCAAGATGAGGATAGTCCGAATAATAATGGAAATAATAATAATAGCTCATCTCAAAAATTCAGAGATATACTAACCAAGATGAGGATAGTCCGAATAATAATAGAAAAAATAATAATATCTCATCTCAAAAATTCAGAGATATACTAACCAAGATGAGGATAGTCCGAATAATAATAGAAATAATAATAATATCTCATCTCAAAAATTCAGAGATATACTAACCAAGATGAGGATAGTCTGAATAATAATGGAAATAATAATAATACCTTGTCTCAAAAATTCTGAGATATACTAACCAAGATGAGGATAGTCCGAATAATAATAGAAATAATAATAATATCTCATCTCAAAAATTCAGAGATATACTAACCAAGATGAGGATAGTCCGAATAATAATAGAAATAATAATAATATCTCATCTCAAAAATTCAGAGATATACTAACCAAGATGAGGATAGTCCGAATAATAATAGAAATAATAATAATATCTCATCTCAAAAATTCTGAGATATACTAACCAAGATGAGGATAGTCCGAATAATAATAGAAATAATAATAATATCTCATCTCAAAAATTCAGAGATATACTAACCAAGATGAGGATAGTCCGAATAATAATAGAAATAATAATAATATCTCATCTCAAAAATTCAGAGATATACTAACCAAGATGAGGATAGTCCGAATAATAATAGAAATAATAATATTATCTCATCTCAAAAATTCAGAGATATACTAAATAAGATGAGGATAGTCCGAATAATAATGGAAATAATAATAATACCTCATCTCAAAAATTCAGAGATATACTAACCAAGATGAGGATAGTCCGAATAATAATAGTAATAAAGTAATACCTCGTCTCAAAAATTCTGAGATATACTAACCAAGATGAGGATAGTCTGAATAATAATAGTAATAAAGTAATACCTCATCTCAAAAATTCTGAGATATACTAACCAAGATGAGGATAGTCTGAATAATAATAGTAATAAAGTAATACCTCGTCTCAAAAATTCTGAGATATACTAACCAAGATGAGGATAGTCTGAATAATAATAGTAATAAAGTAATACCTCGTCTCAAAAATTCAGAGATATACTAACCAAGATGAGGATAGTCTGAATAATAATAGTAATAAAGTAATACCTCGTCTCAAAAATTCTGAGATATACTAACCAAGATGAGGATAGTCTGAATAATAATAGTAATAAAGTAATACCTCGTCTCAAAAATTCAGAGATATACTAACCAAGATGAGGATAGTCTGAATAATAATAGTAATAAAGTAATACCTCGTCTCAAAAATTCAGAGATATACTAACCAAGATGAGGATAGTCCGAATAATGATAGAAATAATAATAATAGCTCATCTCAAAAATTCAGAGATATGCTAACCAAGATGAGGATAGTCCGAATAATAATAGAAATAATAATAATACCTCATCTCAAAAATTCAGAGATTTACTGACCAAGATTAGGATAGTCCGAATAATAATAGAAATAATAATAATACCTCATCTCAAAAATTCAGAGATATACTAACCAAGATGAGGATAGTCTGAATAATAATAGTAATAAAGTAATACCTCGTCTCAAAAATTCTGAGATATACTAACCAAGATGAGGATAGTCTGAATAATAATAGAAATAATAATAATACCTCATCTCAAAAATTCAGAGATTTACTGACCAAGATGAGGATAGTCTGAATAATAATAGAAATAATAATAATACCTCATCTCAAAAATTCAGAGATATACTAACCAAGATGAGGATAGTCTGAATAATAATAGTAATAAAGTAATACCTCGTCTCAAAAATTCTGAGATATACTAACCAAGATGAGGATAGTCTGAATAATAATAGTAATAAAGTAATACCTCGTCTCTAAAATTCAGAGATATACTAACCAAGATGAGGATAGTCTGAATAATAATAGTAATAAAGTAATACCTTGTCTCAAAAATTCAGAGATATACTAACCAAGATGAGGATAGTCTGAATAATAATAGTAATAAAGTAATACCTCGTCTCAAAAATTCAGAGATGTACTAACCACGATGTGGATAGTCTGAATAATAATAGTAATAAAGTAATACCTCGTTTCAAAAATTCTGAGATGTACCTTACTCCATTATATTTTGAGCTCTATTCTAAATCAACTTTAATGTTTAATGTTAAATGTATCGAGTACTTTATGAAATAAACCCATCACAGATCAGATATTGTATTATATTATATTCCTGATTTGTATTGTGTATATATATATATATATATGTGTGTGTGTGTGTATAGAAATGAATAAATATGATTTGACAGAGTATAAATTGCGTTTTTATTATTTAGCATTTAAAGCTGTATGATCATAAATTGCGTTATATTATATAGAAACTCTTATTTGAAATGATCTCCCGTCATTACATGGTTAATGTATCACTAGGCCTAGACAACATAAATAGAATAAACAATTAAAGAAAATGGGGCTGCTGCAGAATTGAACCTGCGACTGTTGAAATAGTTATCCTATTGGTCCCAAATTCAATTCTTACAGTAGCCCCATCTTTTTTTTCATTCTACTTATGTTGTCTAGGCCAAGTGATACATTTACCGTGTAATGACAGGTGATCATTTCAAATAAGGGTTCCTATGTAATATGACACAATTAATGATCATAAATATATATATATAGTCTAGAGAGCTTTACAGTTTTAAATGCTAAACATTAAAAAAACTTTTTCAGTAGATTTTTATGTGTCACTCCAGTGACCTATTTACCAATATCTGTCAATGCAATTTATGTAATTTTCTTCAGTATTCCCCCCCCCCTATCTCCCCTATACTACGTTATAATTGTACAATGTATAAATTGTCTCTTGTTTGGATCATCAATTGTTTACCATATGAGAGTTTTGGGGATTTTAAAAACAAAACAGTTACACACACACACACACACACATATCTATATATATATATATATATATATATATATATATATATATATATAGTTAATTGTGGATTCACTACACAAACTAAAGATTCGCCTGATGAGGCCCGGAGAGGGCAGAAACATGAGCTAGTTTGTGTAGCGAATCCATATTCTACTATTTATTTCCAGCTCTACTCCAAAACAACTCAACTCCAAGAGTAAAAAGTTGTATGTATTGAGCACTCTATGAAATAAATACATTACATTTCAGAAGTGGCTTTATATTATTGATATATCATTGTTATACTGCTAGCCTGATTTGTACTACATATGATATATATATATATATATATATTTGCCTGATGAGGCCCAGAGAGGGCAGAAACATGAGCTAGTTTGTGTAGTGAATCCACATTCTACAATCTATTTCCAGCTCTACTCTAAAACAACTTAACTTCATGAGTAAAAAGTTGTATGTATCGAGCACTCTGAAATAAATCCATTACATTTCAGAAGTGGCTTTATATTGATATATTATTATATTATGTTATACTGCTAGCCTGATTTGTACCACATACACTGTGTGTGTATATATATATATATATATATATATATATATATATATATATATCTAGTGGTATGATGGATCACTGCCCTGCATGTATTGTCTGTTATCAAAAGTGACTATGAATTCAGAGAGGTACTTAGCTGTCTTGGAGTTACATCCTTGATGGTTCATGAAGCTAATGAACAACACCAATCTTATGCAAGATGGTGCTTCGTATCCTATTGGTAAATATAAAAAATGTATTCAGGGTAATGATATGAATTGAAATGACCTCTTGGAATGGTTGCCCAACTCACTGGACCTCAATCCGATAGTTGATCTGTTTAATATCATGAAAAGAAAGATTATATATTCTCCAAATATCCAACAGTGAAGTCTGAAAAGTTTTGTCTTTTTTTCATCAAGAATTATATAAAAGGAATATTTGGGATGTAGCCCATATTAATGAACATTTTTTTTTTTTTTTTTTTTTTCACCCTTTTTATTTCAAAATCTAGCGTGACAGTATTATTGCAAAGCTCCTCTTCCGTTCCCTCTTCAAAGGCATATTTGAAAAAATGTCCTCTGTGAAATCTGAAAACGAAATTCGAGCCTTCACGCGGGAAATGTGTGAAAATTTCCAGAAAATCCTCCATACTTCTACTGAATACTTCCCTCCATTCATTGGGTGCATATTGGTAAGTAATGAATTACCGACTAACCTAAAGAAAGGTTCTATCCCTTTTCGTATGTGTGTGTGTTTGTTCCAGTGCTCCTTGCCATACTGTTTTGTCTACAGACTTGAAAATTGGCATCAGCACTCCACTAGTCTTCCTCTAAAAATATACTTTTTGAATCTCGGAAAAATTTTTTTTAGATGGGTATAGATAATGAAACCTAGATTTTTCTTTACCTTGTTTCAGATTTATTCTTCAATGGACTTCAAATTTCAAATTCAATTCGTCCAAGTAGTATATCAATTTGGTCAATATTAGGTTAGTTAGGTCACCTTACGGAGTCCTACTGTAGTTATTATTTAGTTTGAAGATTCACTAACGAATGGTCAGTGTCCAACATCTCCTCTGAGATTTGATTCAAATATGCTTATGTTTGGGGAAGACACTCAGATATCTGATATCTTTTTCCAAAGACAAGCGGATCCTTCCGAAAGAAGTGCTCCCTAACCCTGATCAGTGTTGGAATTTGTAACTTCTCGCTGTGTAATTTCTTCTTCAAAACATTTTGAGATGATAATCGAATACAGCAATATTTGTAATTCCGATTTGTATACACCGTTGTAATCTCTTGAACAATAACTGAAATAATGTTAAGAATCTACATTGATACCAAAACCATCAACATGTTTCTTCAGTTTTCCCTTGATTCGGCCTGAGTGGTTATCGCATAAATACTTTTTTCCCTTACACACCAAGAAAAATTTTGAAAAAATTTTTTTTTTTGGGGGGGCGGGTCAATTTACAATGTGAGTTTATTGCTAAATTGGTCTGGGTTTGTGTCTGTTAACTTATTCATTGATCCCCCCTTTTTCCGATTTTTCGATTGAACACCCCCAAGAATACATGTTGCCTTATGAAGTTGGTCGATTTCTATCGAGTGACCATCTTAACCTATTTCCCTATTCAAGACCAGAATCTAATCCAGTCATAAAAGTTGGGAAGAGAGAATTGAAAGGATGATACTTTAAAGGTTTACCGTCTTGCTCTATTCAGAATCCATTCAACTTGTTAGTTTCAAAACCTTTTTCGACTGCAGAAAATTCTCTGTGATAAGCTGGTACTTAAACAAAAGTGGGATCCAACGATGAGGACAAAATGAGTTATTCCCCTTGAATAATTTGAATTTTTAAATTATATGTCAGGAAATACACAAAAATGATTTTTTACAAAAGGGTTATTCATTTTATTCACCTCTGTCTTTATTTACTTTTTCTTCCCTTTAGCCGTTTAAAGCTCCCAAAATCTGCTGAAAGTGAAATTTTTTTTACGTGGAAGACAGAAATAGAAATTCTATGTTAGTTTTAAAATGAAAATGAAAAATCTTCCATGCATAAAAACATTAGCTTACGTAGAGCCCTCATTTACTTTTTCTTCCCTTCACCCATTTAAAGCTTTTAGAATCTACTTAAGGTAATGCTTTCAGACAAAGATTTTTCTCCTAATTTTAAAAGAAACAAAATTTTTGTTCACATCTCCCTTGCATAAAAACATCACCATAAGTAGATTTTGAAAGCTTTGAATGGTTGAAAGGAAGAAAAGTTAAATAAGGTCCAAGGGAATTGAAAGAATAGCCATTTCATAAGGGATTATTTTTATCTATGTCTGGCCTTCAAAATTTAAAAATGAATCATTCAAGGGGAGTTAATTCTTTGTCTTTATTGTTGGATCCCAATCTTGTATCTGTACTGAGATGCTACACTAGTTAATTCCGTGTGAGAAAGATCCATTCATTATATTTGAATTCGAGTTCTTTTCTAAAGAAAAATTACTCAGTTTCAAATGGTAGGTAGATGTTTTTATTAGCAAAATTGCCACCTTTTAGGAGAAAAAGAAAAAATAACCCTGTTCATTAAAGGTCTCCCCAGAAGTGGATTCTCTATTCAAGGGGAGCAACTGCTTCAAATAATCAGCAAAAGACTCCTATTTTACTAGCAGTTTTAGGCTGAGTTGCTTCCCCTTGGATAGAGATGGCATCAATGCCAGTCGTATCTAAGGGAGGAAAATCAGCCTAAAATAATATGCCAAATAATCAGACAAGTTGTCTCCATAGATAATGTAAAATATTCCTATTCCACAGTTTGTAGCATTCAAAAACTATTCAACCTGATTGTTTCAATCTTTTTCTATTGCAGAATATCATTCATGATCTGAAAACAGAACTGCCTGTCGATTGTGGTATTATTGTGAAATCTGCCTTGTCCAGCAACTTACAGTCTTTGGGTGAGTAAAACTTTCAGCTTACTTTTCATTTGCTGCTGTCTTTTCTACCTTGATCCTTGTAAAACTCCGATAGAATATTCACTTCCATTTTTATTTAAGATAATGTCAAAACAAAGCTGGTACTAAAACAAGAGTATTGTTATTCAATTTTTTGTGGTATTTTAATTTTTTAGTTGCATTCTAATTTTTTAGTTGCATTCTAATTTTTTAGTTGCATTCTAATTTTTTAGTCGCATTCTAATTTTGCAGTCGCATTCTAATTTTGCAGTTGCATTCTAATTTTTTAGTTGCATTTAAAAATTTCTTATTGCATTTTAATTTTTTAATTGTATTTTAATTTTTCAACTGGCCTGAAAAGAGTTATGGTAAAACTTCTCTTCCTCAGACTTGTATACTCCCCCCCCCCCCGCGAGCTTGAGGATGGGGGCAGGGGTGAGAGAATATCCTTTTGTGGCTAATTTTTATGGAAAAAAATTCAGGATAAAAAAGCAACTAAAAGATATTTGGGGGCTGCTAGATATATTAGCCCACCCCCACCCCCAATAAATTATCAGAATTGATCTAAGAAGATAAATTTTAGTAAATATAGTGTTCACTGCTTAAACGCAAAAACAAGGTTAATACACAGTTAGTTTGAGTGTCTTTTTTTCTGCGTTTGTTAACAAACAAATAGTTTAACATCAATGATAAGTTTCAATTCTTGAATGAATTAAAAGAAAGAAAGACTGAAGTTTTCTGACAACACAAATGTTTGGAGAGATTTACCACGATAAGGATGAGGAGAAAAAAAAGAATGAAGGGAGAGGAATGTCACTTACTAAATGTGAGATAGAGTCTTTAGATTGTCCGTCAGTTTTGGTCATCTAAATTGAAGCCGCTAACATGTAATCCTCGGAAGTCTGACCTAACTACGTTTAGAGTACTTAACTTAGATAGGATGTGTTCTTTGAGATGAAAGAAGAATGGATTCCTTTTTATATCTGAGGGTGTATGTATAAACAGTAGGTGTATGTAAAAACTATATAAACTACCCTAACTAAAGAGAGCTTACCTCAAGGCTGTCAGAAAAGAGAGAGATAGTAACCACCACAGTTTAAATACAGTGAAGATAACGATCGGTTATCTTATTAGTAGTTCTGTGTGACGTCAAAGAGGAAGTAACAAAGAATTTACCATTTTTACAGAGATTTACAACTGTGTAAGGAATTGCAAGTAGATCCCTGTCAAGGGCAGATAACTTCATATATGTGTAATTTCCTTTTCTGGAAAAGGTGGGCACTACAATATTAAGACAACATTTCTTCCCTCCATGGATTTATTTACTTTTGCTTCAATTATTCACCTGTTTAAAGCTTTCAAAATCTGCACAAGCTAATGTTTTTATGCAAAGGAAGATTTTTTAAAATTTTCACTTTAAAACACATGTAAGCTGATTTTTCTGTTTCATATTCTTGATATATACTTGATGCATTGGTTCAGTGAGGGTGAACTTTCAGTGACATCTCAGTTAGCCAAGTAATGATGTCATAAGCCATACTGTCAACCCCCGGGAGGCTACCAGAATTTAGAGATAGGAGAAACAAGAAATTCCATTGTCTTGAGAAGTATTTGTCACAGAAGAATGATTGATACCTTAAAATATTTGTATTAAAGTGCTCTACTAATTACACTGAGTTTTATGCGAATTGAACTGGTAAGTAAGTTACGAGAGGTCAAAATGATATGGAACTCGTCAATAGGTGAAAATTCCACTCCTCTTGTGAAAAAAATCCACTCAGTGTGTGTGAATGAAATTTTTTACATTACTGATGCATGAAATAGATGGAAAATATACCTTGTATTGGTCTGATTTATGAATATAGAGAGAAACTAGCAGCCTGTCTTACGTACACTGGTACCTCTTCAACCATTGTTTTGAGTGTGTATCTAGAATATAAAACAGAGAAAAGTCATCATTAAAAATCTACAATTAGTATGATGGAAGTCTGTTAATGAAACATGGAAAAAAAGCATTTATTGTAAAATTTGTACAATATGTACTATTTATTTACAATAAGATTTAGTACCGACAATATATCTCTACGTATACATTTAAGAATTATGAAGAAAAAATAGTCATGCAATTGTTTGTTATTTACAATTTCACTTTTGAATTGATGAAGTGAAAATTGAATTGTAGATAATTAATTTACAAGCAATAATATGTATCTGTATCTGTACACATTGGATCTTGCATCGAATAAAATAGAAAGAAATAAGAGAATTCATCAAAGAAAAACAAGTATATATATATAAATTGTATTGTTACTGCTTCACTTTGTACATTTTCACCAATTTCACATGGCTATGCCATACAATTAGGTACTTATGTCAATCCAAATACCAGAAATAAAATGAAACCGCTTCTGAAATAGTTTATAGGGGGAGAATTTTTAAAAAAATCAAAATGTTTTCTATAGAAGGAGTGAATGCTTCAATTATTAGCCCTCTAGCTTCAGCAGTGCGGTCTGTATGCACGATGCATATATATATATATATATATATGTGTGTGGCCAGCCAGGCAGACTATCTTGAAAACCGAAAGAAATCTGTTGACAGTATCTTATAATGATCTATAGAATTTGAATCTCAATGAATCACTTTTCTTAAACCATTAACTGGAAGTTAGCAAAGAATAATAGTTATCCATTGCATGATAAAAGTCCATGTCCATTTCTAGATAACCCAATGAAAGTTATCCATTGCAAGATAAAAGTTCTGATTCACAGATAGAATTGAGTTGCAATCTTAATCAGCCTCATCAGGTTCGCCAGACCTCTCAATCGAGGATGACATAGAACCAATATCCCTTGAATTTTTTTGAGTTATCACGCCATCTTATTTTCTACCAGCCACAATTTTGTATATGATCTCTAAGGATCCATGTTGTGAGTTGTGACATCTTGCCATTCTTGCAACATAGCTTGCCCGTTGCCGCTTTGGTTTTTTATTGGATTCTATATCTCTGGACGCTGTTTTTTTTCACAATTATACTGTGCCATCTTGTGATCTCACAATATACACAAATCTCACAATAAAATAAATTCTCTTGAGTTGGCAATAGAATTGCAATGTCAGAAATTTGCATCATTCACAATTGAGGGTTTAATGTTGAATGTATTATAAAAGCTGATTTGTAATATAAAACCGATCATTTTCAGGAATTGTTCTTTTGGAAGAAAGACTGATCCAAACTTCCGGTGACTCTAGCGGACCAAAAAATAAACGGGCACGACGAGTCCATTTAGAACCCTCGGTTGATATGATGACATGGATAGGTTTAGCAAGGTAGGTATACCATCTTCAAAACAGACCAATAAGGAGACAAACGGGTTCGTTTTAGTAGAATGTCTTAGTATATCTCGGAATTTCTGAGATGAGGTATTATTATTATTTCTATTATTATTCGGACTATCCTCATCTTGGTTCGTATATCTCTGAATTTTTGAGATAAGGTATTATCATTATTTCTATTATAATTCGGACTATCCTCATCTTGGTTCGTATATCTCTGAATTTTTGAGATGAGGTATTATTATTATTTCTATTATTATTCGGACTATCCTCATCTTGGTTCGTATATCTCTGAATTTTTGAGATGAGGTATTATTATTATTTCTATTATTATTCGGACTATCCTCATCTTGGTTAGTATATCTCTGAATTTTTTAGATGAGGTATTATTATTATTTCTATTATTATTTGGACTATCCTCATCTTGGTTAGTATATCTCGGAATTTCTGAGATGAGGTATTATTATTATTTCCATTAATATTCGGACCATCCTCATCTTTGTTGTTTTTCATACAACGTTTCGGTCGTTGCACTCTACGGCCTTCGTCAGGTATCATCTGGGAGATTTTGGGGAAGTAACGAACCGAACCCTTTATTTATCCGACGGGGGTATATTGACTGTACGCCCTTCTTTTAGCGTTAGTAGTTTTGTTATAAATAAAGGGTTCGGTTCGTTACTTCCCAAAAATCTCCCAGATGATACCTGACGAAGGCTGTAGAGTGCAACGGCCGAAACGTTGTATGAAAAACAACAAAGATAAGGATGGTCCGAATATTAATGGAAATAGAATGTCTTAGTTAACTGATTGTGGGGGTTCCTATTATATTGGAAAGTATATTCACTAACAATTCTCACATACTATTTTTGTGCTTTTTTGAAACGTATTATGATGATTCTATATCTTTTTGAGAGTTCAATTTTGGTTATAACTGCAAGCAAATAGCATAAAGTTAGTCCTAAAGAAAATGAAAAAAATATTTTTCTGTAATCAGAGACAATTTCTTTTTAAGGCAATGTTTACATTTTTGCCAAAAATTTATCAATTTTGCCTTGAATCACAGATGTCACCTGAAAAAAAATATGTTTCTACAAATTTTTCTTAATAATAACTCAAAGATTATTATGATAAAATTACTAGATTTCAAGTTAGACTTTTTCATTGAAAGTTGTTGCTTTTTTTGCCAATAGGCCATGAGAGTTGCTAACATACACTGAAAATGATACATCATATATTTATATAAAACTTGTATATATTTCATGAAATTATATAACATATGAAGTCAATAAGTTTAGGTCAAATTAAGACATGACATCACTGAAAATTGATAAACTTTTATAAGTTTGTTTACTTTTAAATGTAGAACAGTAAAGTAATTGTAGTAGTAATTTTGAAATGGTTCAATCATGATACTACACTGTGAATGATGAACTTCCCTGTCACTTTCATGCATCATATTTTGTCTCTTTTATTGGATATACATTTTAACAGAGTCTGTTTTAATGATGGTTCATTTTACAGTGGAAATGATTATCGGAACAGGGATAAGATTTCAAAGCCTCATGACTATTTGATTTTACGATTTTGTCGGGAGTTTGTTGTAAGTGATGGAGTTTATTGCTGTTCCCATGTGTGCGGAAAGAAAGTGGTCAGACCATTTGATTTTAGTCGGCCATTTAAAACATTGTTGAAATAATTTCAACACACAAAAGAAAATTAAGATCTAAAAGTGTTTGCCTAAATTCAGCATCTTCAAGGAACTCTGAGCTTCTTGTGCACATATATAAATGTGTTTTTGTAATTATGTCTTGTTTCCGAGAATTTTTAGCTTCATATTTTTGTTATCTAAATAGCACATAGCATGATTTTATTTCTAAAATAAAATATCAGAAATTTTTCAATCAATATCCCATGTTCGTACACATTTCATTGATTGAATGAAATCACTTTAAACATGTTTTTCCTCGAACTGGTGTCCACTATAGTTTTCTTTTCCATTATTATTTATTTTTTGTCCGTAACTTCCTGAGGTAAATGATTTTTACATTTAACACAAGTTACTTCCCTTTGAAGAGTATTACATTCTATTGCGTGTAAGATAAAGTTGATTGTACACAATTATATTTGGATTCTGTGACAATTTTCTCAATTGAATTAGCTTCACACCCCCTCTTTATATTGGAAGCATTTCATTATAATCATCATCAGTCTTTTATTGTCTGTTGTTTGACATAAGCTTACTCCAGGATTCGCCAGACCTCTCTATCATGGGCGTCGCGGAGTAAGTGCTTTCTGAACTTGGGTATTTTGTCATGCCATCTTATATATTGCCAGGCACAGTTTTGCATGTGATCTCTGGGGATCCATGTTGTGAGTCATGATGTCCATTGGTTGTCTGTCATTCTTGTAACATGGCCAGCCCATTGCCATTTGAGTTTTCTAACGGATTCTATGAAGTCTTGGACTCCTATTTTCTCCCTGATATTTTGTGCTTTCTCATGATCTTCATGTGAGGTTGAGCATGATTCTTTCATGTGCACATCGCATGCTTCTCAGTTTGCGGGTCTGTCTCTTGGTTAGGTTCCATGTTTCAGCTCCATAAGTGACTATCAGGAGGATGCATTGGTTTTTTGCCCTCCTTTTTAAAACTAATAAGATTTCCTTGTTCTTGGAGGTTCAGCTTCCTCTGCTGAAGGCTTGTCATCTGAGAGTGATTTTGTGCTTGATTTCTACTTCATTTGGAGAGTCGTCGTCCTATGTAGATGTAGTGGTCTACTTTCTCCAGTTTTACATTTTCAATTTTGATCATTATGTGTTTATTTCAAATGTGATTATTGCAGATGAACTTTGTTTTACTGAAGTTCATATGGAGGCGGCCTTTTTGGCATCTTGTATCTGTGGATTTTATATGCATAAATTATCTTCATTTGTCAGAAAAAATGAATTAGTATGAGGAAATTAATGAATGCAATACTTAACCGAGATGAATATTTTTGGCCAGTGGACTAGAATTCTCCTTCCTCTTTTACTCTTTCCTCTCTCTCTCTTTGAGTGTCCCCTTCTTTCCTCCTCTCTCTTTTTCACCTGATTCTTATTTTGTCCTTTCTTTCAGTTTCTGTCTCCTCTTCTATCCCACTTTCTCTCTCTCTCTCTCTCTGATTTTCTCGCTAAAGAAATGTATCGTTTCTCCTCTACTCTCTCCCTCTCCCTATCACCCATTCTCCTTTTCTTCTCTCTATCTGCTTTTGTCTCCTTTTCTGTTCCATTCACTCTCTCTCTCTCTTTGAGTCTCCATCTTTATGTAAATTCAGTTGCTAGTTTAATCAAGTATTGCCGTCATTTTTATGAGGCATGAGTCCATTAAAACTGCAACTAGATAGACAGAAATGTTACCTTTTACTAACCAAATCATTGCACAACTGTAGCCATCTAAGATGGCAGAGCTTTATCCTTTTTTTTATATGTGCATGGGTTTGTTTGTATGGTCCAGTGCTCGTGGCCATACTGTTTTGTCTACAGACTTGAAAATAGGCATCAGTACTCCCTTAAACCCCTTCTTTAAAAAAATTTTATTTTTAGAAAAAAAATTTTTTCCATCTTTTTGGGGCCTTCTCATTAATCTCATCTAGATTATCAGGAATCTATATATTTCCTTACTCTATTTTAGCTGAAAATGCCAGTGATGTCATAAACAGAATTTGTTCTGATCACATCTGTTTTTTTTTTCTTCCATGACTTCAAATCCTGACGCTGCATTTGTTCAATTATTAACTGTGGTGGCAAGTTATACCTTTTTATTTGAAATTCGTATTTTCATTACCACATTTTAATGTATAACTTGTATTACAATTTATTGTTGCCAGGCTTTATAAAGCCAACGAGGAACATGACTGTCTGCTCGGAATCTTCAAGGAACAAATCAGCTCACAAGAAACCAACCAAGAAGCAATCAGTGCGGAACTTTGTGGCAACTATAGACAAGCAATTGATCTCTATAAGGAGGTAATTTCTTATTTGTCGATCACTTATATTTTGGTTTAGTGAGTCCTCAGCATTATGATGGGAAAGGCTTTTAATTAGATAACAAATATCTGTCTTTGAATATAATATCCTTCCTTGACTATGCACTTAACCCAGCACTTAATCCTATAAATTGAGCATTATGAAGTAAAAATTTGTTATCCAAATTTGTTTCATAACAGTGGGACTATAGTTTTATTTATCCAGCCACATATTTATATTCTGTCTGTAAATAACATAATTTGTACAAAAAACATTCAATTATGTTACTGATTTTGCCTGTCAATCTTACAAAAAAATGTTAAAAAGTAGAAATATACACATATATATGTGCGTGTGTGTGTGTATTTATATATATATATATATATATATATATATATATATATATATATATATATATATATAGTAGAATGTGGATTTGCTACACAAACTTGCTCATGTTTCTGCCCTCTCTGGGTCTCATCAATTTATTTCCAGCTCTACTCAACTTAACTTCCATAGTATAAAGTTGAATGTATCGAGCACTCTATGAAATAAATCCATCTCATATCAGAAGTTGCTTTATATCATTAATATATTATTATATTATGCTATACTGCTTATCTGATCTGTACCATATATATATATATATATATATATATATATATATAATGTATGTGAGTAAAAAGGAAAGCCAAACTTATTAGTCATGGTTTTTGATAAGGTTCGATAAGCTTGGCTTTCCTTTCTTACACTTTTCTTAAATTCATTCAACCCTTATTGTGGAATTTACCTTTCTATTTTCCTAAATATATATATATATATATATATATATATATATATATATGATTAAATTGTGGATTCGCTACACAAACATGTCCATGTTTCTGCCCTTTTGGGGCTTCTTCAGGCAAATAATTCGATTTATTTAGATTCCTGTTTAGGACTCTAATGGGGGGGGGGGTCTTTTTTCCTGGCTGGAAAACTTTTGTCTCGTTCTATTGATATTTCTTTTTCTTTTTTTTCTTGTTTAAACAAATGAATTGAATCATTCGCCTGAGGAAGTCCAAAAAAGGCAGAAATATAAACGTGTTTCTATTGCAAATCCATTATTCCACCATTTTCAAAGCTCTACTTTAACTTAATGTTGAATGTGTTGAGCACTTCAGGAAATGAACTCACCACTCAGCGGATTTTCAATGACCGATTTGTACTTCAGTTTATATGTTTATAGAGATATAAACAGTCAGTCATGTCTGTTGTCATACTTACTGAGCCCTCATTGTTAAGTACATTTTGGGGGTAACCTACATATGTAAGCCATTTCGAATAAATTAAATGATGTATATTATGAAATAACATCTATATACAATACATGATGATAATATCCTGTATAAAATAACAAACCATGTATGACATAAGCTATATTAAAATCATTACTGAAAGGGACTTTGTGTTCGATCAACACTGCCATGTTAATATAACTGTTTTGTTTTTAAAATCCCTGAAATGGTTACATAGTTAACGACTGATGATCCCAACAAGAGAAAATTTATACATCGTACCATATTAGGAAAGTATATGTGCTACTAGGAAAAATCACTGAAGATAATGACATAAATTGCATTGACAGATATTGGGAAATAAGTGACTGAAGTGACACAAATTTTGAAAAAATTTTTAATGTGTTCATTGTTTAAAGCTATAAAGTTTTCAAGACATATATATATATATATATATATTATAATAACAATGATAATACACTCAAACCAATTTATATATGTATGTGTGTGTAATTATTATATGTGTGTAATAATTATGAAGACAATTTATTTGGGACCAATTGCTTGGTGCCAACTTTACTCAGTAGCAAACAAATGGCCTGAGATTGTGTAAATGAATGAAGAAATGATTGTTGTACAAAATTGAACCCATTTCCACTTTGGAAGCAGCCTTACACGCAGGCTCTGATCTTACCGACTGAGCTATCAATGCTCTCTTGGCAAGGTAGGAGTTCGAAACCCATTCATATTACTCATTTTCTTATTTGATGATATATAAAGAAATGGACATATTTGGTCTGACTGAATGAATCATAAATTGCGATGTATTATATAGAAACTTATTTGAAATGATCTTTCGTTGTTACACGGTTAATATATCATTCAATGAAGACAATGTAAATAGAATAAACAATTAAAGAAAATGGGGCTGCTGCAGGAGTTGAACCTGCCACCAATAGGTAGCTGCTTCAATGTAGCAATGCACTGACCATCGTGCTGAACAGCTCACCAGTAATGCAAAGGCTGAATATTTGCTTTCAACCTGCATTCTCATCTGGTTTATTCTCGGTCTTTTTCATCTCTTTCAATGCAACAGTATGTATTCAAGAAATGGACATATTAGGTCCAACAGAATGAATTATAAATTGTGTCATGTATACATATAGACATAAGTATAACTATAACGGTCCTGGTGCAATTTAAGTGCTAGGGATATTCATCTAGTCTTCATGACAGATAGTCTGTTTTATCAATTTTTGAACAATAATGAATGAAATGGTTTTTATCTCCTTACATGTCGCAGTTTTTATGGAGCCTTTTTTTGTTTAATGACAGGAATCCAACAACCTCTTTCTCTCAGCATCGGATATGAGCCCAGTTTCAATTCACAAAGTTTATAAAACAATGCTTTAAGTTCTTAGAGAAACTTTCTTTTCATAATCGTTGTGGACTCTATCGAAGTATCATAAAGTAATATTCGTACCTTGCACAAATAAATCACTGTGGCCCACAAACTGATTATCTCTGAAATTATCTGAAAAGAAGAGATCCTTTCTGTAATATTATCTAAAAAAATGGATTTGTGTATCTAATATTATCTAAAAAAAAATGGATTTTTTTTTAAAAATTAGAATATACATCTTTTATCTGATATTATCTTAAAAGAATAGATCTTTTCTCTAATACTAAAAATAATTGATTTTTTTTATCTAATATCATCAAAAAAATGAATCTTTTATCAGGAATTATCTAAAAAGAATAGATCTTTATCTGAAATTATCTAAAAAGAATGGATCTTTTATTTGAAATTATCTAAAAAGAATGGATCTTCTATCTAATAGTATCTAAAAAATGGATCTTCTATCTGAAATTATCTTAAAAAAATAGATCTTTTGTCTGAAATTATCTAAAAAGAATGGATCTTCTATCTAATAGTATCTAAAAAATGGATCTTCTATCTGAAATTATCTTAAAAAAATAGATCTTTTGTCTGAAATTATCTAAAAAGAATGGATCTTTATCTGAAATTATCTAAAAAGAATGAATCTTCTATCTGATATCTAAAAAATAGATCTATCTGAAATTATCTGAAAAAAATAGATCTTTTATCTGTAATTATCTAAAAAGAATAGATCTTTATCTGAAATTATCTAAAAAGAATGGATCTTTTATTTGAAATTATCTAAAAAGAATGGATCTTCTATCTAATAGTATCTAAAAAATGGATCTTCTATCTGAAATTATCTTAAAAAAATAGATCTTCTATCTGAAATTATCTAAAAAAATAGATCTTTTGTCTGAAATTATCTAAAAAGAATAGATCTTTATCTGAAATTATCTAAAAAGAATGGATCTTCTATCTAATAGTATCTAAAAAATGGATCTTCTATCTGATATCTAAAAAAATAGATCTTCTATCTGAAATTATCTAAAAAAATAGATCTTTTGTCTGAAATTATCTAAAAAGAATAGATCTTTATCTGAAATTATCTAAAAAGAATGGATCTTCTATCTAATAGTATCTAAAAAATGGATCTTCTATCTGATATCTAAAAAATGGATCTTCTATCTGATATCTAAAAAATAGATCTATCTGAAATTATCTTAGTATTATTAAGTATTTTTGTGAATAGTCTGTAAATGTTAGGTAGTAATGCAATAAGGCCATAATTGCTAGTGTTTTTTATCGGCTCCCTTCATGTGAAGTACAGTCACTACTTTGAAATCTTAGGACACATTCTTTTCTCGTAAGCATTGTGTGAATAGTTGCGCTATTCTATTGTAATTAAACGTCTTTTGCGTCTTCGAAAAGATCGTTATTCACCGTCCTATCTTTGCCTTGGGCTTTGTTTAGCATTTGAAGACATTGGAAAAGTGTTTGATTCAATAGAACATTCGGCAGTTTTCAACTCAATGCGAGAACCAAGTCTGAATAAGAATTATATAAAAGTAATTGCGAATATCTACAAAAATGGCACTGCGATGATTAAACTTCATAAAGGCACTAAGAAGACAAAGATTAGATAAGGAGGAGATCTGGGGATGAAAATAAAACACTTTTCAGAAAGCCTTGGAAGCACGTTTCAGGGAAACATGGTAGTAAACATAGACAGAGGATGTTTGAACAATTCAAAGTACTGTGATGATAATACGTTTATAGAAGAAGCTGTGGAGGATCTCCAAAACATGTTGAGTGATCTAAACAGAGAAAGCCAAAGATCCCGTTGAAGATTAAAAAAAACAAAAATCGAAGGCAAGAAAAATGTTCAATGATATAGTCCTGAAAAAAGAGACTTTATGAATAGACGGTGAATCCTTAGAATAAGGTAAGGGATACATTTACCGAGGTCGGGTAAGTTAAAGAAAGACCACGGGAATGAAATAAGCATAACGATTGCCTGGAAAGCATTTGGTACAAATAGAGACATACTGAAGAGCAAATTGCTGAGATATCACCATGTGATATCTATCACGTGTTAAAAATCCCTTCTCAACCAATGGTTGAAAGAATTTTAGCCCTTCATCTCCACCGTACTCTATCTTGGAGAATAAAACTAAACCGGCTAGTTTCCGCGCATTATATCATGTTTTAGAAGTGAGGGTTCAATTTACTTTACAATTATTATGTGGAATTAGACCCTGACTTGATGGCCACTTGAAAGTACGTCATTAAGACAATTTAAAAAATCGGATGATGTCATAAAAATTTTAGGACCAGTCTGTTCAGACATTCTTTCTTTAGGAAGTTGTTTTTTTTTTTTTTTTTTTTTTTTTACTTGACCTCATATTGCTTCTATAAAAATACTACTTGTACTGGCATCATCTGATATAATGTGGTATGTGATCTCAAAGATGGAACTCTTATATTGTTACAGGTATCCCTGATATAGCACTGTCTATAATATATACATATTGTACAGATCAAAAATATATATTTTATTGAAAATTGTACTTACAGAATATTTCCATTTCACATTATTTTACTAGTATTAGAATTGGACTTAAAGAAAGACAGCTTGCTCTTCTCCCCGTCTTGCTGCTACTACCATGGATGTTGGACGCATTGTTGAACTTATGGTTCATGTTCGATGTGTTATTTACTCTTCAGGTATATAACTATTCCTTGGAACCAAAACTTCAGCTCATTCAAAAAAACAAAACAAAAATGCACGATCAGGATTGACTTTTTTTTTTTAACCAAATTATATCAGTTTTTCTGACAAAAAGAATTTGATGGTTTATTGAAGTCTTTTTTTTTTTTTTTTAAATTTTAATTCTCTATCTTTCCTAATTTCAGGCTTTATCTAACCTTGAAAATGACGGTGAAGATCATTTTAAGACAGAGACTTTATTCCTGAGTAGCTGTTTGATTCAAGTAAGTTCTTTGTTTCTTAAAAACAAGAATGTTTCTGGATATTTCTATTATATTATATTTAGACTAATTCTTACTTGCTTTTCAATGCAACTTTGATTCTGGCCGTTATTTTTGGTCATGAGTGAATAACATGATCAGAGATCCAGAGTAAGCCTCCGTTGAGAACTGAACTCACACCTTCATTGCCAGAGAGAGCCCAGTACACGCCTGGCTCCCTCAACTGTTCAGCTACGGAAACTATCATGGTTCACTTAGACTGATTATACACCTTAAACCCACTCTTTACCTCTGACAGTCAATACTATGTTGTGTTGTTCATATCTGTGACTTTGTAGTTTTAATAAAGCTATTTTTGTTATTCATTCTTATTATAAACACAATATTCTTATTATGTAATGCAACATTTCGATTAATTTTGACTAGTTTTTATCTTCGTAATTATTTTCTAGTTAGTTTAATATTTACGTCACAACTTTGATTCGAGCTGTCTCTGTAAAATGACAATGCGAGTCATAGTTGCGATAGAAACCTCGTTAAAATAAATTGATAAAAATATCGTGTTACAAAAGTTCATCCAATAATGATGATAATGAATTAAAATCTTCTATTGTTATCAAATAACTGCAACATTTGATCTTGGCTAAGTACTTAGGTCGATAACAATAAGCATTAGTTAATTCGATTGAGTCGCCTGTTGAAAAAGAAATGTGGCCAATCTTGTTGCTCTGGAAGCACGCATTGACTTCTCCGCACATATCTTACTAGGCGCTGATATTTGAGCATCAACTTTTCCGCAACTTTGAAAAGAAACAACTCCTGATCACCATAAATACATGTATAGTTTTTGTTGTTCTTGTGAACTATATATTATCAAATTGAACTGTATGGAAGTAGATTAATTCACTAAAATAGTAAAACTCAAAAAATAATTTCAATTCTTGTATCTCAACAAATCATTTTAATTCCATTGTTTTTTTTTTACCGGTTCTCCTTGAGATGTGCTGAGTTTACATAAGCTGAGTTATCCTTGCGCCAAGTGGTCATGCGCAGAAAAGTCGGCAATCAGATGTTGGCGCGAGGAAGACGTGCATGGAGAAGTCTGTGGACCGATAAAATGGTTTCCAGAGATGACTCCTCGGCAAGCTACAAATGATGGAAAGATAGCGGTGGCAACGTCTTGTGAAAATGAAATAAGATAAAATAAAATACACTTATCAGAAATTTTGCTTAGATTATGGTAGCCCGTCTGGACGTCACTGACCTTTAATTTCTTGTGTAGACTTGTCGTAGTTGTTGTACCCCTGGGGCTGCTGCTAATCTGAGAACCATTTTAGAGGTCTTAATGGTGGAGAGGCCATATCTTAGTAGGAGAGACTGAAGCCATGAGCTGCTCCCTTTTCACACATGCTAACTAGCAGTAGAAACTGCAAGAGTAGCATTTAAACTTGATTATCATCAGCCTCTTAGCATTGGTCTTTGGATGTGAACCTTTCCCAAGAATTGCTCGACCTCTATATCGTTGGTGTCACAGAGTTGGTACTTTTTCTTGATTTGTCTAGTTTGTCTCATTTTCTTCCAGCCACAGTTTCACATTTGATCTCTAGGGATCCACATTCTGAGTTGTCATCTCCAGTAGTTCTCTGATACTCTTGCAACATGACCGGCCCATTGCCATCTTAGTTTCCTAATATATTCTGTGATATCTCTTACTCTTGTTTTTCTTCTAATATTCTGTGCTGTCTTGTGACATTGACCCTGCTACTGCATGAGATGCATCACATTGTCCTGTTGCATAGGTGTCTGCTATGTGGGTGCAGACGGAGCGTCGAGTGATGCATTTCAAAATTTTTTAATTGATCATACCCAACACGGCATGTTGCCTAGAGATGTTGGTCACATGACCGTTTCTATTGAGTGACTAACCAGACCTATTTTATATTTCATTTTCATCATATTTTGATTGCATGACATTTTTTTTTTTTTGTCTCTCTCTAAATATTGATTTAGTGTCTGGAGAATATGACCCAGTGGGGTGAAATAGAATCCGAATGTATGAAACGTACCAGTCCCAAAGATGGTGACATGAATGATTTTTGGGAAAATAATGAGTGCCAGGTAAGTTTCTCCTTTATACTTATCTTTATTTATTGCATATACCTTATTTATTGAACCACTCATATGATTGGTTCAACTATTCATTTATAAAAAAAGTTCAAGTCTTGAATTAAGAGGATTAATTTCTATGTATTAAAAAAGGTCATTTTTTTTTTAGAGAAAAATTTTCAATTCAGCAAAGAGCACTATTTTTTTTTTTCTAATTCTATACATTGAAGAGTTCCCCTGTGTTAAAAAGCAGTTTCAAGCGGTTCATGAATTTAAAAGTTTATATGTAATGTGTCAAGCATGCAAAGATATTTTTAGTTGAAAAAATGACCCTTGCAAATTTCAGTGATCGTCTTGAGTTTAGTGTATTAGTACTATAATCTAAAAAATTCCAGATACAGTTTTATGCTGAATAACATCATTAGAGACCGTCAACCGAACTTCCACTGTATGTGTATCTCTGAATTTTTGAGATGAGGTATTATCATTATTTCTATTATTATTCGGACTATCCTCATCTTGGTTGTTTTTCATACAATGTTTCGGCCGTTGTACTCTATGGCTTTCATCTGGTAGGTGTGGGGAAGTAACAAACTGAACCCTTTATTTAACCGACGGGGGTATATTGACCGCTGTCCCCTCTTAGCAGTAGTAGTATTTTCGACACATAGCATAGTGGTTACAGAATCAGACAAAATTACTACAAGTAATCTGATGGTTCTAGGTTCAATCCTAGTGTGAGACAATAATAATACTACTAATGCTAAGAGGTGAGTGCGGTCAATATACCCCCGTCGGTCAAATAAAGGGTTCGGTTTGTTACTTCCCCACACCTACCAGATGATACCTGATGAAGGCCAAGTATGTATCATGTGTACAGGTTGGACTAATGGAGCTAGAGTGCCGTAAATCTCTTCTGATTTTGGTTTCTGAAAATTCTCTCCCTAAATAGGCTTTTAGTGAGGTTGAAGTTTCCAATCTAATTTTATGCTAAATTGATCCTCTGGTTTGTGTCTGGCAGCTTTCAAGACTTTTCTAGTGATCACTGACCAATAGAGTGTGAGAAAAGTAACTTAATCAATTGAGTGTCCCTTTTTCTAATTTTTGATAGATCTTCTGTAACACAGCATGCTGCCAAAAGACGTTGATCACTTCATGGTTTCTATTGAGTGACTGATTTGGGTTTATTTTCAAGAAATTCAGTAGACTCTTTCTTGTGTCCAATATTTGACTATATGTGGTGTTTTGATTTAGCTCACTACCTTGATTAAAAAATTCTCTAAGTCTTCAAAGGTCCTAGCAAAGACCTCGTAAACTAGAGAGAGAGATTGTTCACCGTGTCTAGGTCACGGCTTCTCGAATTAAGGATCAGGACTCCTCCAAGGGTTTTGAGAAGATCATTTGGGTTCAAAACACCTCAGGATCTCCTTTAAAAAAAAAATTATTCAACTATTCTTAAAGAATAATCATATAAGAAAAGTTTTTTAAAAATCTCCATGTAAAAATGTATTACTTCTTATCGTATAATAGCTTGATTCACTAATTTTTGAAAAACGTTATTTTTCATACGTTCTAGTCATTTAATTTTGTAAATGATTAATAGCGAGAAACTTGTATGTTACAATTTTGACAATTTTTTTTATAGTTATTTAATTAGTTACTGTCAGATAAAAGCTCAATGCTAATTACATATAATCTTCATTTGTTCATTTGATTACACCTTAATCATCATCTGATATTGGCCTACTATACCTTTTTGGAAAGCTCCATGTCAGAGTTACAAATATGAGTAAGAATGCAGGGATTAAACGAAGTTCGTAATTGTGATAACAACTCTTATAAATGTTTTGGCTAATGAATAAACCGTACAGTTAATGAAGAGACATTTATAACGATACAAGGCAGAAAGAAAATACATATAAAGAAACATGGTTACAATTGATTGTGATGAGAAGAGAGGCCTCTTGAATTCAGATGGTTATTCCTATACATTAAAAATGAAATATAGCAGAGAATGATTAGTTGGGAAAATGCGTGACATTACAGGTCTAATATCGTTTGGTTTATCTATCGAATTGAACCTGATTAGTAGTACCTGTAATAATGAAAGGTATTTAGTAAAATTTCAACTCTTTAGGTGTGCTCTCAAGGGACCAAAAAATCCAAACTAAAGCTGAATTAATAAAAGTCAGCGATTAACTTTGCGCTAAATCTTAAGCATTTTCATTAGTTGTGCACTTCACTGATAACGAACTTGTTAGCCATATATCATGCATACAGACTCCACAAATGGAGCCAGAAGACTGAAAATTTAAACATTTACTCCTGATGTCTAGAAAAAAAAATTTTATTTTTCCAAAAGTTCCCTTCCTGAATATGTTTTTTTGTTGGAGGTTCAACTTGCAATGTAAGTTTAGGCTAAATTGATTCTTAGGTTTGTGTCTGGCAGCTTTCATGCTTTCTTTTTTTGGAGAATCCGCACTTAGTTTTGTTTGGTGATCACTGCCCAAAAAACGCGAGAGAAGTAACTTATTCATTGATCGCCCTTTTTTTTTCCAATTTTTCAATTCTCCTCCCCAACTTGGCATGCTACCAAAATACATTGGTCATGTGATGGTTTCTTTTTCCAAATTCTCTCCAAAGTAGGTCCTTGGGGCGGGGTTCAGTTTACAATGTAGGTTTATGCTAAATTGATCTTTTAGATTGTGTCTCCGTTTTTTTTTTTTAAACTGTGACATAATTTAGCTATCGCTGCCCCCAAACGGCTGAAAGACATAAATCATTCGTTAATAATCCATTTTTTCAAATTTTCTTAATTGATCACCCCCCCCCCTAAAGATGTTGGTCACGTGACAGTTTCTATTTGGTGACTAACAAGACCTGTTTTCTGTGCTTTTTTGTTTCAGGATCGTTACTTGTCACCTTTTATCAGATCAAAACTGAAATTATTGCAACAAGGTAATTCCAATCAGCAAACACTCCTCACTTTTATCGACAATGCTATAGCCATTCCTGAAAGGCGAGATGTCTTAGAGGTAAGATTATTCTGCAGTGCCATTGATGTGATACACGATACAATAAACTAGTGTCAGATTAGATTTGGCCAAAGTCTTTTGACTACGTGTATATCTGTTACTTATAATATACTTTGTGATTAAAGGTGATATTGCTTACACACTGGGCTGGGTTGAATCTTCTACTTGCCCAATGCTGGTCAAGTCTGTTCTTAAATGTTTAGAGTGTGCTGGTTTCTGAATGATTGGAGTGTGCTGAAGCTACGAGATTGTTCTATGGGTTCACCACCGTGAATACTATTGTATCTATATATTTAGAAAAGTCACTAGTTCTAGACAGTTCCTATAGTGAACTGAGGAAGGGTAGTGATATCATTAGAGTTCTGTGTTGCGACAAGATTGTGTAGTCGTGAAGGATGGAGGATTTTGTTTCCACGTGTTTGGTTTCCTGCTGGCATCACCAGAAACGTTGAAGGAGGAAGGGAGCCGGTAGTCATCTAGACTTGATTAAAGAATATACATACCATGTATGAGTGTGGGTGCAGAGATTGAACGAAGCTTGTGATTGTAATAATGACACAAAAGAGCGTTTAGACAAATAGATAGATAATAAAATGTACATTTAATGAAGGGACAGTTATAACAATACAAGGCTAAAGGGAGACCCGTGCGAAGAAACTTTAATTCAATTGATTGTGAAAAGACGAGGCCTGTTTAGTTTAAATGGTCATTCCTAAACATTGAAATGAAATATAAGAGAGAATAATTATTTAGGGAAACGCGTGACGTAATAAGTCTTATGTCATTTGGTTTATCTATCGAGTAGAACCTGATTAGTAGTGCCTGTTATGATTAGTGGTATGTTTGACCAATCGATATTATCAAAAGGCTGTTGGTGCAAGAAGGAGCTAAAAGGGACCAAATGTTAAGTGCAGTGTTTGCATTGTCCCCCAAAATTACTCAAGTGAAGTAGTTGCAGTGTTTGCATTGAGTAGCCATGAAGCTCTCGCAGATTCTCACTTCGAGGAAAATTAGTGAGAAAAGATAATATTTATATAGTCGCGGTCAAAGAATAGAAACTACGCTAACCATGTCAGCCGAGAGGCCGATGCAAATGAGGGAGTGAACACATGCGTTCAGGGCTTTTATAGGGAGTAGATGGAGGAAGTGAAGTTTAGTATATTTCGCTGAATTTAGAATTTTGTAGCTCAAGCTAATATTTGATTAATTTCTTATTGAATTTCAACTAAGGAACTGCTACACCACACGACACGTGCTATCTAAGACTTTTATTAAATCTCAGTTTTTTTAGTTTGAATATATAACTTTAAATGGCGATTTCACTTTCTATATAATAAGAGGACTGTCTACGTTACATATAACCTGTGACTTTACTTGAATATCTCTATCATATATCCCCTATACTGCATGCTGGGTATTTCTAGTTTCACGTGTCTCTCTTATGCTTTAATGAAGGAAATGTTAATACAGGGCTCTCCTGTTATTACACGGATCAGATTATAGCGTAGGTGGATAGAACCGAAGATATTAATCCATCTCTAAAACAGCTAAATTTCCATCACAACTCGGTTGTAATGTGGTTGGCTTTCTGGTATAAAAACTCAGATATGATAAAGGGAGACACCTCAAGAATATCAAGGAAATTCTCTCCAAAGATAAATATGTGAAATTTTAAAAAGATCAAGCTGGAAACTCTCACTTGTATTTGGAATGATAGATGCTTATCAAAGTATCTCTCTACTGCTACAACGTAAGTAATCCATAATTCCAATCCTGTAGAGAGATGATCTATACCTTATTAATTTTGTAACTTATCATATCCGAGTATATTCCCTAATGATCACCCATTCAAGTACTGACCAGGCCAGATGTTGCTCAACTTCGGTGATCATACAGGATAATGTGTATCTAATACAATTTGCTCTAACATTAAAAAATCTTGAATTCGTGTGAAATATCTTAACTTTAAATCTAGGGGAATAACTTCTGATCAAAACTACCTCCTTGCACTTTTAGGTTATTCAAAAAATTTGTTTTTCGTGCCATTTTCGATGTTCAGTCTGCAAATTCTACACAAATTCCGAGTCGGCATCCAGATTTTTCTTGAAAAACCGGTTAGAAATTATCTTAGAAGCTTGTTTAGCTCAATGGTAAGAGCATCATTAGGTAGAAGTGGCTACCCTATTGGTCACGGGTTTGATTCCTGCAGCAACCCCATTCTCTTTGATTGTTTATTCTATTTACGTTGTCTAGGCTTAGTGATACATTAACTGTCTAATGGCGGAAGATCATTTCAAAAAAATGTTTCTATGTAAGATAACGCAATTTTATAATCAAATATATGTATATGATGCGTCTCTATACTGCTCTGCTCTTACCAACTGAACTAACAATGCTCTGACAGGGCAGGTGTTTGAAACACTGTATATTTTGCTTTCTTTCTTTCTTTCTTGTACTTTAAATTTTTTTCATCTTGAGGATTGATTTTCCTAAAAGGAACAAGCTTGACTGTGCTAGGGTCAAAATTCCTTGTGCTTCATTAAAATCTAAATGGTAAACAAAACAAAATAAATTTCTCCGTACAATATTATTCCCAAACTATGTATCCCTCTTCAACTCCTTTATTAGTTGTTCCTGTTATAAAACAAGTCGACCTGAGTCAAAAGAGTGAATTGATCATCAGTTTTTGCGTATGTAATTCTTATTCAAGCTGTCATGATGTCACTAGTTTAGCTGGTGGCATTGTCAGTGTTGCAACAAACGAATATAAAGTCAAAACTCAATCGTAGGAGCTTGACAATATTTTGCATTGGAAAAATTCAATGTTTACAAAGAAATACCGAGAAATTGTGAGGTGACATAGCGTGGTGTCATGACACCGTTCTTTCTTTTCCCCTCTCTCTTTAGTTCCTGTCTTAGATTCAAAAGTCTGACAAATTCACGAAAATAAAGTCAACTTTTGAAGTTTGACAGTAATATGATGTAGTGTGACGTAAAAAAGAAGAAAAAATATCCTTCTTTCTTTACCCAATCTTTAAAAACCGATTCCAAAAAAACCTCTAGTTTTTCATATACCTGTCAACTTTCACCAAAGTCAATAATAATTAGTTTTGTATTAGTACACTGACTCTTTTAAAAACTATACTATTGGCTCATGACATTGTTTTGTTATATCAAAGTTACATCATTCTCCGGTTCAGTACTGTTTCAACATATTCTTCAATGTTGTTATGTATTATTTGTATTTATACAGAGTCACTTTAGCAAGGATCTCTCGATGATGTTTTTACTGCAAGATAATTACAGTCGTGCTCTTCACTATATCCAAGATGCTATGGTCCGTTTCCTTGAGGTAAGTCAAGACCGTATTGATCTCGTTTGCTCTTGGACTCAAATCCATCAGAATTCAATGAATATGAAATGAAAAATTCATGAGTTTGTTGTGTGGACATGAGGTAATGTGGAAAAGAAAAAAGTGCATCAAGCCTGTGGAATAATAAAGAAATTCTGAGATGTAAGACTTGTTTTTTCTTATTGTTTTTCACTTTCTACTCTCTCAAATTACCACCACCATTCGTAAGTCTAAAAAAAACCCCAAAAAAACCCAATGTCTAAGCAGGTCTGGTTAGTCAGTCACGCATTAGCGAACGTCATGAAACTAATGTCTTTTGTCAGCTCACCATCTTGGTCGGTGGGGGGTGATGAATTAAAAAATTTTAAAAAGAGGTGATCGATGAATTGGTTACTTCTCTCGCCTTTTGCTGGGTGTTGATCACCGAAAAAAAAGTCTGAATTAAAAAAAAAAGAAGAAAAAAAGACATTGGTCAATATGACGGTTTCTATTTAGTGACTAACCAGACCTGTTTACTCATTATTTACATCGGAAGAAAATAACTTGTTATTTTTTAGTATGTTAGTTCTATTTGTTTTGATAATCTTTGCATTTAGTATATTTTCACAACTCAATAATCCATTTAGAATCCATAAAAAATCTCAAATGGCGGTGGGCTGGCCATGTTGCAAGAATGGCTGACAATCGATGGACATCACGACTCACAACATGGGTTCCCCGAGACCATATGCGCAACCGAGGCCGGCAAAATGTTAGATGGAGAGATGAGCTAGACAAGTTCAGGAAGTACTGGCTCCATGACGCCCATGATAGAGAAGTGTGGCAAATCCTGGGGAAGGTCTATGTCCAACGGCGGACGCTAAAAGACTGATGACGATGACGATCAGAGAAAATATGAATGATGAAAATTTTGAATAACTCTTTATTATATTGAGATTTTTAACTGAAAAACTTTTCCACAAAATTTGAGTTTTCACGCTTCAGTTTTGTGACAATATAAATGATTCAAAGAATCTTTTACAAGTTTAATCAAATGAATCAAATGTACTAGGGCGAAGGCTTCCAACCTGGAGCAAATTTTGCCTACCCAGAGGGTAAATATCTTGATTCTGGATTTGTATATATTTTCAAAAAAATTGTAATCAGAAAAATATACGAAAAAAATGAAACAACATTGTTGTGATCTATTATTGGTGTTACTTGAATTTCAAGTGTGAAAAAGTTATTTAAAGATTTCCGCTTTGTTAATTGATTTGTAGTTTTAGGGGGTGTGAACTCAAATAACTGAACTAGACTTTCAAGATGTTGCCAGTACTAAATGAAATTAAAAAAGGTTGGCCACCTTAAGGATCCTAGGACAAATTGTGTTGAAAGCAAAAAAAATTGTTTCATTTTAAATCTTTAAAACGAGAGGAAGATTCATTCTACTGTTGATTTTCTTTGTGTCATCATCATCAACATCACTCTTTCAACATCTGTCGTTGGACATTGACCTTCCCTAGGATTCGCCATACTTCTCTATCATGGGCATCACACAGCCAGTACTTTCTGAATTTGTCTAGCTCGTCCCTCCATCTAATATTCTGCTGGCCTCGATTGTGCATGTGATCTCGGGGGACCCATGTCATGAGTTGTGATGTCCATCGGTTGTCCGCCATTCTTGCAACATGGCCAGCCCACTGCCATTTGAGTTTTTTTGGTAGTTGGCTCTTTTTATAGTGCTTTTTGTGTTGTTTTTTTTTTCTTCTCTTTTTGTAAATAAATGTTTTTCTTCTCCAAGAGGCAAAGCAAGAATCTGTAGCCCATTCAGTTGGGCAGGCCATTCGTGAGGCTATGGTGATTCATTAATGGAACTCTCCCCTGTATTGAACAGAAAAAAGTTTTTAAAATTCATCCAATGTTCAATAGGAGATAATCTTAATTCAAAGTAATTTCCTTTGAAATTGACTTTCAATTTTTCTTACATGAATTTAAAGGTTAAATTTTCAAAAATCTCAAAATTATTTTCTTTCAGGACTGGCAGAGTACAGATGTTTTGATGAATCCAAGTCGTGTCTACATGTTGCAGAACTTGCAGTCCATGATTGAAATTCAAGAGTTTCTTAAATTTATTACTGAAGAAAGTAAATATATTTTTAAACATTACCAACTGGAGCCTTGTGAAAATAACTAAAACATGCCACCACAGTCAATAATTGTACAACCATAGCATCAAAATTTGAAGTCAAAAAAAAATTCTATGGCAGAATAAATATGGTCAGAATGAATTCTATTCATTACATTTCCATAGAGTAAAAAAAACATCTATAATTATCTAGATTCTGGAAAATCTGGATGTCATTTCCACTGGAAAATAGAGAAAAAAGCATTTATATTCTGGAGAGTCTAGGGGTTATAAATAAACCCGTCAAAATAAGGCCCCCCAAAAGGTCAAAGCTTTAAAGAAAGAAAAAAAAAAGATTTTAGAAGTGGGGTGCTGATGCCAATTTGCAAGTCTGTAGACAAAACGGTATAGCCAGGAGTACTGGAATACTCAAGCATGTAAAAAGAGATAGAACCTTGTTTGGCTACAGTTATTCATGACTTACCAATACACACCCAAATTCACAGGCACACTCGAAATATGAAAAAAGAATGGAACCCTTTGCCATCTCTGTTGGCTAGGATTGTTCAATTCAATAAGACCATATTTGATCCATTCACTAACTTAAACATTTTTTTTGTTACTTTCCTCCAGGAAACTTCATTTCATCGGACAATGTGAAACATCTCTTGGATCTGTGGATGAGGAGAACTCCCAGTGTGCTCGAAGATTCTGTGACCGTATGGGATGATGTCATTAAGAACAGGTAAGGCTTTCACCATCACCCTTTTAGTGTCTGTCTTTGGACAAGGACCTTCCTCAGGATTCTCTATTATGGGTGTCGCGGAGCCAATACTTTCTGAACTGGTCATGCGATCTTATAGTTTGTCATGCTATCTTATATTTTGTCGGTTCCGTATATGATCTCTGGGGATCCATGTTGTAAACTGTGACATCCGGCAGTTGTCTGCCATTCTCGCAACGTGACCAGCCCATTGCCATTTGAGTTTTCTTATGGAGTCTACGATATCTCTGACTCTTTTTTTCTTTAATATGCTGTGTTTTCTTGGGGTTTCTCCTTGTTATGTTGAGCATGATTCTTTCATGCGCAAGTTGCATCCTTCTCAGTTTGAGGGTCAATCTTTTGGTTAGGTTCCTTGTTTTCAGCTCCATAGGTGACTATTTGGAGGACGCATTGGTTGTAGACCCTTCTTTTTGAAACTGATGAGATTTTCTTGTTCTTCAAGGTGAAGGATAATGGTGGGTGGGGAATTTTCTACAATGTGCAGTTCTGGCGGCACTGCAGCTGCAGCAAGGGAGAGAACAAAAGATGCAAGACTCGTGTCGGGATTCATAATTGAACCTTTACTTTTCATCTTTGGACGAACAAAATTACATTGATAGTGTCCGTTTGAAGGGAGGTTCTCCGTTTTGTCAATAAATCTACCTAAGATGTTTCTATCAGTCCTTTGGCATCTGAAAAGGGTTACACTGTAACTTATCTCATCTTTGACCGAGTATGTAAGTATACGTCATACATACCCATAGAAAATGTTTTTTGAAGAGGAAATAAAATATTTAGGTAGAATGATGGGGACTCTTTGACTGAATATTTCATTCTACCTAAATATTTTATTTCCTCTTCAAAAAACATTTTTTATGGGTATGTAAGTATACGTCATACATACCCATAGAAAATGTTTTTTGAAGAGGAAATAAAATATTTAGGTAGAATGATGGGGACTCTTTGACTGAATATTTCATTCTACCTAAATATTTTATTTCCTCTTCAAAAAACATTTTTTATGGGTATGTAAGTATACGTCATACATACCCATAGAAAATGTTTTTTGAAGAGGAAATAAAATATTTAGGTAGAATGATGGGGACTCTTTGACTGAATATTTCATTCTACCTAAATATTTTATTTCCTCTTCAAAAAACATTTTTTATGGGTATGTAAGTATACGTCATACATACCCATAAAAAATGTTTTTTGAAGAGGAAATAAAATATTTAGGTAGAATGATGGGGACTCTTTGACTGAATATTTCATTCTACCTAAATATTTTATTTCCTCTTCAAAAAACATTTTTTATGGGTATGTAAGTATACGTCATACATACCCATAAAAAATGTTTTTTGAAGAGGAATTAAAATATTTAGGTAGAATGATGGGGACTCTTTGACTGAATATTTCATTCTACCTAAATATTTTATTTCCTCTTCAAAAAACATTTTTTATGGGTATGTAAGTATACGTCATACATACCCATAAAAAATGTTTTTTGAAGAGGAATTAAAATATTTAGGTAGAATGATGGGGACTCTTTGACTGAATATTTCATTCTACCTAAATATTTTATTTCCTCTTCAAAAAACATTTTTTATGGGTATGTAAGTATACGTCATACATACCCATAAAAAATGTTTTTTGAAGAGGAAATGAAATATTTAGGTAGAATGATGGGGACTCTTTGACTGAATATTTCATTCTACCTAAATATTTTATTTCCTCTTCAAAAAACATTTTTTATGGGTATGTAAGTATACGTCATACATACCCATAAAAAATGTTTTTTGAAGAGGAATTAAAATATTTAGGTAGAATGATGGGGACTCTTTGACTGAATATTTCATTCTACCTAAATATTTTATTTCCTCTTCAAAAAACATTTTTTATGGGTATGTAAGTATACGTCATACATACCCATAAAAAATGTTTTTTGAAGAGGAATTAAAATATTTAGGTAGAATGATGGGGACTCTTTGACTGAATATTTCATTCTACCTAAATATTTTATTTCCTCTTCAAAAAACATTTTTTATGGGTATGTAAGTATACGTCATACATACCCATAAAAAATGTTTTTTGAAGAGGAATTAAAATATTTAGGTAGAATGATGGGGACTCTTTGACTGAATATTTCATTCTACCTAAATATTTTATTTCCTCTTCAAAAAACATTTTTTATGGGTATGTAAGTATACGTCATACATACCCATAAAAAATGTTTTTTGAAGAGGAATTAAAATATTTAGGTAGAATGATGGGGACTCTTTGACTGAATATTTCATTCTACCTAAATATTTTATTTCCTCTTCAAAAAACATTTTTTATGGGTATGTAAGTATACGTCATACATACCCATAAAAAATGTTTTTTGAAGAGGAAATGAAATATTTAGGTAGAATGATGGGGACTCTTTGACTGAATATTTCATTCTACCTAAATATTTTATTTCCTCTTCAAAAAACATTTTTTATGGGTATGTAAGTATACGTCATACATACCCATAAAAAATGTTTTTTGAAGAGGAATTAAAATATTTAGGTAGAATGATGGGGACTCTTTGACTGAATATTTCATTCTACCTAAATATTTTATTTCCTCTTCAAAAAACATTTTTTATGGGTATGTAAGTATACGTCATACATACCCATAAAAAATGTTTTTTGAAGAGGAAATAAAATATTTAGGTAGAATGATGGGGACTCTTTGACTGAATATTTCATTCTACCTAAATATTTTATTTCCTCTTCAAAAAACATTTTTTATGGGTATGTAAGTATACGTCATACATACCCATAAAAAATGTTTTTTGAAGAGGAATTAAAATATTTAGGTAGAATGATGGGGACTCTTTGACTGAATATTTCATTCTACCTAAATATTTTATTTCCTCTTCAAAAAACATTTTTTATGGGTATGTAAGTATACGTCATACATACCCATAAAAAATGTTTTTTGAAGAGGAATTAAAATATTTAGGTAGAATGAAATATTCAGTCAAAGAGTCCCCATCAACCTTCATATTATAACAAAGCTTGAGCTTGCTATTTGGAGTGATTCTTCGCTTGATTTCTTCTTCTTTTGAGGGTTTCATAGAGATTTGTTGTTCTACGTAGATGTAGTGGTCTACTTTCTCCAGCTCTGCGTTTTCAATACGGATTTTTGCGTCTTTGTCCACAACATATTTGTTGTACATGTCATTTGTTTTACTGAAGTTTATGTTAAGTCCATCTTTCTTGCTCTTCTCATTCAGTTCATCTTATATGACTTGGAGATTGGGAAGGTTTTTCGCCAAAAGGATGATATCATCAGCAAATCTGAGTTTTTAATGTGTGTTTATCTTAGAAAAATGGAAATATGCTAAAGCAGTGTTTCCCAACCTTTTGTTAGTCCAGCACTCTTTTGATGTTAGTCCAGTACCCCTCCTTAAATCTTTCATAGTGGTATTCAAAGTTAGGTGAAGTTCAGTTAATCATCACTACCTACGACAGACCGGTTTAATCACTGTTGCTGGCTTTAGGTTATTCATATGTTCTGACATTTATGTGTATCTTTCTATTTGGACTTTTCCCAGCCCTAACTATTTATAGTAGGAACTTGAAATTTTGCGCACACACTCCCCCTCAATGAGTAGGAAAAATCATTTTTTTGAAAATTCTTCCCCTAATTAAGTTTTTAGCGGGGATGCAATTTACGATGAAAGTTCGTGCTAAATTGGTCCTTTAGTTCATACTTTTGTTTTTCATAGATTCATGTTTCAAACCACACTGGTTGTGCAATTCCATTAAGGTTACTTGATCTCCTCACTTCCACTGCTTAATCTATGATGTAAAAAGCAGTATATATAGGTAGCTGTGATTCATGATTTCCCTTGGGATCCTTGTTTGAATTTTGTGCTTATGCATTTTTTAAATAAGATCTACCACAGACTTCTGACTGAAAGCATTGTGTGTCGATAAAAACACCTGAAACTTGAAGTCTAGAAATATTATCATAATACTCAATCTGACTCAAAATTGAAATTTTTTCTCTCCAGACCATACCCAGCACACCCTGGAGTGATTTTTTTGCACCCTAGGCTGGGAAACACTCTGTTAGAGAGTTCTTTATCTTCGTTTTCTTCATCACAAAAAATTTGATTAATAATCTAGTGATTATTAGGAGGAAGATATATATTTGGTGTCACAAATGTAATGCACTATTTGTCCCAAAATCAGTGCCAGTTATATCTAAGGGAAGCAACTCAGTACGTCAAAAATTGCCAGTAAAATTGAAGACTCCTGCTGCAAGATCAGACAAGTTGCTTCATTCAGAATGGGCATTAATTTTGGAACATATTGGGCATTACTTTTGTGACACATTGTATTTAGATATGCTTGTGCAGTAGATTCCTGTTAACAGGACTATATCAAGACCTACCATTCTGGATTGATTGAACATCTCAGATTCTTTCAATTCAAGGGGAATGTCTTGCATTTAAACCACAGCAACTCCATTTTACACTCACATTTCAAAATTTCACATTTAATTCACGAGCTGAAAATGTTGGAAAGATAGTTTTTTGGGGGGGCTAGAGAATTAGTGACAATGCGCTTTTATTTGGTTCTTACGAAATTGGTCCCATCGTGCGACTGAATTTGGACGATGTAATATAAACATTTGGTACCGTCTGAATTTTGACACTTGTTTCCATTCATTTTATAGTACACACTGAAAAATACCATTTTCAGAACTGGCCCTAACTCTCAGCAACACAGGCAGTTCTTGGGCGTTGAATCTCGTCTTTGATAAATAAAAATTTGGCAGTGCATAAATTGCTAAAGCAGTGCTGAAGTGCTTGACCATTCTGGCAATTTTTTGACCATTTAAAGCCTGCTTTGAGCCACTTTGGCAACTTTTGGCAATTTTTCAATTAAGCAATTTTTGGCATCCAAACTAAAGCTTTTGAGTTGGCAACAATGAGTTTCAGTCTTGGCTATCTTTTCTCCTATCACCGCTGGCAGTCGCTGAGTATACCAAGAGCTTTAAAGCATCTGTTTTAGTCTTGGACAGTACGACTTTTCAAATGGAAAAAAAGTCAAAATAAGAAGAATCCCTGTTGTCAGATTTTTCAGAAATATACGACAGTTAAATGCTTCTATTGAGTTGAAAATAATAAAAACAATTGGCAAAGACTGTCATGTCTGACAAGAATCTTGCCTGAGGCGCCAGGCACCCAAGGGCTAGCCATATTTCAACATAGTTGCCTTACTTGTCAATGCACTTAATCCAACTCCTCTTTGTTTATCACATGGGTCCAACATTACGCAGCTAAAATCTCAGATCAAAATTCAGCTAATAACTGTTGGGCTATTGATTTAATAACTGTTAAATTCATGTAAAGAAAATGCAATATCAATTTCAAGGGAATTAACTCATCGCAATTATCTCCCTTTGGCGAATTTTAAAATCTTTTTTTCTTATTCGATTCACAGAAGAGTTCCACTCTTTTTCATGCTATTCATTAAAGTCTATTACTCACGTATGATCTGTATATGACCCCAATGTTCTTTTGATAGGTTGTCATACATGGACAAATTCCGTGCAATGAGGGAGAAAAACCTTGCTGGAGAAATAATGAGCTCAGATGAGGAAAACTGCTTCCTGCAAAGTAAACTGAAGCTAAGGTTGATGATAGTGCATAATTCGTGTGCACAGAACAACTTTAAACTGGCTCTGAAAATGCTCCAGAAAACTCATAAGGTAAGTCTTAGAGAGCTAGAGAATGAAATCTTATTTCATACTGGTTTATCTATCTCGTCTATAAATGGCCACAGTATCTTATGAAACAAAAAATCTGCCCATCCAGATGTGACAGCTTACTGCACAAATCACGCAACGAAAGCCCATGAAATTTGCTGTGTGCACCAATGTGACCCTAGGAAACTTCTTTTTTTTTTTTTTTTCGGCAAATAAGTTTTAAAAATCAAAAATCAAAAGTCAAAATATGTTGTTTTTTTTGTAAGTGTTGGGAGGGCGGTTTACATTGTAAATTCATGCTAAAATATACACTTTTTTTGTGCACAATCTTTTTGTTAATTTTCTATTACACAGTGTATGGAAGTACATTTAACATTATTTCCACATAGTATAGAAAAACAACTCTATAAGTCACAAATTTCAATTTTTAACAAATGAATTGAATTAAAACACTGATTTCCATCCATCTATCTTATTGATTCTTTTTTTCTCTTGACAACAATTTATTCTGCCCATCAGGGTGAGTACTTGGCTAGTTTAAATAATTATATTATTGTTGCTCTGCATTCTCTTGTTTATGTTCGACCAGAATGAATCCGTATTTTTGATGCATTTGCAAGAAAGAAAAAAAAAAAAAGTAAGGGAGACTACTCTATAATTAGCATTCAATAATCATCTCAAAATATAGATATATAAGAAGTTTAGTAATTATGAAACCCCTGAAAATATCTATTTTTTTACACAGCCTTCTCCTTAATCTATACACCGAATCCAGAGGTGAATATTTGTCTTATAGATCAAACAAATTGAAAAATTCAGCTTATCATTACATATCTTGCAAAGGACTTACTGATATCTACTTATGCTTTTTGAGATTACTATCATAGGTATTTAGTCAGATTATCTCCTTCAAGTAGATTATCTTATAAGGTACTCATACAAGACTAGGTTCTGAGGACTAGTGCAAAAAAGTAATTTCCTGTGAATCATTTCTGAGATATATACCATTGTCTTCCTGTGGGCATCTTCCCTGTTTCAAAAAAAAAAAAGAATTTCAGAATAAAGATATGCATTATTTTTATATATGACAGGCTTCAAAAAGTTTTTGAAGAAGGGGAATAACATTTTGGCCTCATTCTTTAGACCCTTTGTATGAGGTCCTGTCATTGTTATCCCCCTTTATCAATAGAAAGGTAAAAAGCTGAAATCATTGGCTGACTTGCGGTTCCAGCCAGAAAAGTTCTGAGTAGGGAAAATCATACTGTTTTTTGTTTTTTTTCTTCTTTATTTTTTAGCTATTTTTACTGGCTGAATTTTTTGAATGTCAAGTATCATGCTTACACTGTTTTTTTTGTTTTTTATGTGTAAACATAAGTTTTTAACCACAATTACCTCAGAGTTTGTCATCATTAGTCTTCCAATGTCTGCCATTGGACATAGACCTTCCCAGGATTTGCCACACATTTTTATCATAGGCGTTGTGAGCCAGTACTTTCTGAATTTGTCTAGCTCGTCTCTCCATCTGATATTCTGCCTGCTTCCTTCTTGTTTCTGAAGGTTGAGCTTGCTCTGCCAAAGGCTTGTCATCCTAGTGTGATTCTTCGCTTGATTTCTTCTTCTTTTGAGGATCTCATGGGGAGATTCGTTGTTCTAGGTAGATGTAGTGGTCTACTTCCTCCAGTTCTGTGTCCTTGATTTTGATCTTAGTGTTTTTATCCCCGATGTGGTTGTTGCACATGATCTTCGTCTTGCTTAAGTTCATGTGTAGGCTGACTTTCTTGCTCTCTTCATTTAGTTTATCTATCATTAGTTGGAGGTCGTGTAGGTTCTCTGCGGAAAGGGCCATGTCGTCTGCAAATCTGAGGTTGCTCAGATACTCGCTGTCTTTTCTGATTGCTTTACTCTCTGTAAGAGTTTAGAGTAGAAACATTATATTCTGCATGCACACACACACCACTCAATGAGTTGTGAAATTGTTTTGTTTTTTTTCACACCCCACCCCATTTTCAGGGCGAAACTTCAATTTACAATATAAGTTTATACTAAATTTATGTGATAAAAATCAGTATATATTTTCCTGTTCTTCTCGTAGTAGAAGATAATAATAATGCCTGTAAGTGAATTTCTTTTAACAATTCCCATAAGAAATAAGTATTCAACATGAAGTACATATAAATTTAAGTCATAAAAATGTATGAAACTTTATCAAAAAAATACGTACAATCCGACCAGAACAGAAAAAACATTTACCAGGCACATTTTATTCATGTATTTTCTCTATATTTCAGCTGATAACTCCCAAAATAGCATTATCTATTCATTTTCAATCCCAGATGATCTTAATTCTTTAAAAAAAGTTATTCTTAAAATTATTCAGACTTGTTCTGATTTTTCAAATAAGATGACAAACTAGTCCAGTGTTTCAAAATTCTTTTGGGAGAAAAAAATCTACTTGTCTTTACAACTTTGCCTTTTGAAATAGACCTCACAAGTAAATATCCTGTCCAATCTGACTTATTAAACATTAGAATTCTCAAATTTGTGAAGCCATCTAATACCTTGGATGTTTCAATCAAGTCTCCTTTAGCCCTCTTCTCAAATATTGTTATTCCTAAGTTTTCTAGTCTATCCTTGTAACATTGTTATTAAATTCCAATCAAATTTTGCAGACTGACAAGGATCCATTTACTGAATCCCTGAAATTGGAATGGTGCCACTATTATGCCGAGACACACCAAAGAAAGGCCACCTTGAATACGAATTGGACCGCGTCCACTTTCTCTGATTTTATGACCGTTTTCAGCAACCTAGGTTTGGAAATTATTAACTCTCAAAATCTTTTTTAATCATCCAAAAGTCAAATCAAGGGGTATAACTTCTGATCTTAGTCACCTCCCTTGCATGTTCAGGTGAAGAAAAAAAAAGAAAAAAAAGAGATTGTATAATTCTGGCTTGTAAGTCAATCGTGAGTCTTAGACGAGGTTGAATCAGAGTAGAAAAGCCAAAGTAAATCAGACAACTGAAATAAAATGAAAGTCGGGCAGCAAAACCATGATCAACACATTTGTTGATCTTTGCCTCGGTGGGAACGAACGAAACAAAAACTGTATAATGGAATAATTGATGACGCGTAAAATCAATGTCCATTTATTCAAAAACTCGCAAAGAAAAAAAAAATGGCTAATTCATAGAAGTCTTATTCAACAGATCTGACTTCTGTTATGATGAGGGTTATCTTATCAGGAGTGTTTTTCTGACAATTGGTCTGCTGGTTCTTGCTCCAAGATGTCATCTTCTGCTCTATCCATGGCGTAGCTGATTCCATATATCTTAAAGCTTCATTAGAGCTCACTTGGACATTTGTCCTTTCCTTGTGCCTGACTTGACTCTGAGTCAAGGTATCAATTTTAGGTAAAAAAGAACCTCGACTTGGCGTAGCTGATTCCATATATCTTAAAGCTTCATTAGAGCTCACTTGGACATTTGTCCTTTCCTTGTGCCTGACTTGACTCTGAGTCAAGGTATCAATTTTAGGTAAAAAAGAACCTCGACTTGCTTTCAATACATGGTAATTCACAGAAGAGTTTCAATTTTCAAGATCTCTGAGCAACATCCGAGATTTAGATGATTAGACCTTAGAACTTGTCTTCGTGAACATTACTCATGGACACAGGACTTTCAGCTAGGTAGCACCCAGATTTTGGAATTGGTTATCCCTATGACATTCGTAAGATATGCACTTAGGGAAGTTTTGACCCTTTCATAATTATATGAGCTCAGTAAAGAAATACACTTCGTAATAGTGGCTCTTCTGCATTACTCAAGCAACTTTGACAAGTACACTCTCTCTTGGATCTTCTTCAACAGACATTAACTTTCTTTTTTTTACTGCAATGATCACTTGGGGTTTTCAAGTGCTTTTGTCCTGTGAGGACTTGGGTTTTGAGGTTACCGAGAAAGTGCGCTTTCTATATATACATATATCATCATTATTTTTATTATTTCAAGAAATTCTATTCTTCAAGGAGTTCTACTGTGTTCAGGAACAGATCCAAGTGGTTTATGAGTTACTAAAGATAAGTTCAAATCTGATTTAAAGAGAGAGTTACTCTATATAAGTTGCAATGGGCTTTTTTTTAATTCTTTTGAAATATTTCAATAAAGCAAACTATCATAAGCAACAACTTTTTTTCCACTCTTGTTCCTGGAAAGGCATGGATTTTAAATCTCCATCATCAGACAGGATTCCTTCTTTGACAAGATGTGAGTTCTCGACATTGATGCAGAAGGGGGATAATCTTTTGGGACACTTAAACGGCATTTTGGTGTATTTTTTCCCTGTTTTGGTATTTTGGGAGCTGTTTATATTATTTTTGTCCGTCTATCACAAAAATACTTGAGTTTGCAAAACTGTGTTTCAATGGAATGCTGGGAAAATAAATTGAAAAGAAGGATCTAAACCTTTGCTCTTCAAATTTTGATTCCTAATGCTGATATGAGTCTATGATGATGCTACTGATAGCTCTACTCTCCAGTGTATCTGAATCTAGAAATTGCAGACAGCCATATTATCTGGAGGTTCTGCATTCAAAGTTGCAGACAGTCCAGTTGTACTGTACTGATTCTCCTTCAAAGGGTCAGTACAACTCTATTGCCAGTTTGTCCACTGCAGATTGTCCACACTCTGCTGTCCAACCACACACAAGCCCTACTGTTGGACTACTTTTGCAAACGGGTAGCAGACCCATACAACAAATGCACCTCTGCCTGGAAAAGGACATTTCTGTCAAACTTACTACATTGGAATCCTGCTATTATCTATGCAACCTCGGTGGACCATAGGATGATGACCCTTGGTTTAAAGAGAGTGGCTGGCTCTAGGCAAACTGGCATCACCTTAGAAATAAATTGCTCAGGCTGTAGGCAAAATCTGCATGTAAGACCTGCCGTTTATGGTTCTACTATTGTGGTAATCTATCCTAAAAATCTTTGTCTGTGAGGCTGTGTTATCCATTTATATGATAAAAAATTATACAAAAATTGAAAATCATAGCCATCAGAGATGGCGAAGGGCTCTATCCTTTTTTTATATGTGTGTGTTTGTTTATGTTTGTTCGTGTATCCCAGTCCTCATGACCGTACCGTTTTGTTTTGAGACTTGGGAATTGGCATCAGTACTCCACTAAACCCTTTCTAAAAATGTTTTTTTTGTTCTAATCTGGATAAAACAGCCTTTGGGACTTTTTAGGGATGGGTTTATTAATCATATCTCCAGAATCTATCGACGATTTTATTGTTAAGTTTTTTTTTTTACTCGATTTTAGATACTTTCCAGTGGGAAACGCGAGTGATGTCATAAATAGAATTTATTCTGACCATATTTATTCTTTGATGGAATTTTTTACATGACTTCAAATCTTGACGCTACGGTTGTTTATTTATTGACTGTGTTACTGAGTATATAAATATATATATATATATATATGTATATTTATATATATGTATATTTATATATATGTATATTTATATATATGTATATTTATATATATGTATATTTATATGTATATATATATATATTTGTATATATATATCTATATATATTCATATATATATATATATATATATATATGTCTAATTAGTCATTTAATAAAAACTGTCATATGACCTAGTTTTTTGCTATTGATACCAAATTGTACCGTCCAATCTTGTCACCAGATGAGCAAGTAAGAGTATTGGAGGTTCTAAATAGATTAATGTTAGAGAATGGTAATTAACTTATTTGTTGTCTAGAATATTGGCCTCCAAATAAATTACAAGAATAGATCTGGGAAAAATAAATTCTTGAGATAAAGTATTCACTGTTTAAACACAAAAACAAGGTTAGTTTAATTGTTAACGAACACGGAAACAAAAGACTAACAAATACGTCAACAATAACAATCTTGAGTTTCAATTTTTGTAGGAATTAAAAAAAGTTTCGGGCTGCTATTGTATTAGCCCCCAAACTAAGGAGATAAATCCCGGTAAGAAGCATGTTCACTGCTTAAGCACAAAAATAAGGTTAGTACACAGTTAGTTGGATTGTTAACGAAACGCGGAGAAATGAATAGGTTATCAGTAATAACAAGTTATAATTCTTGAATGAATTGAAATAAAGAAGGACTGGAGTTTTCTGCTGTCACAAATATGTTTGGAGAGATCTACCACAATAAGGATGAGGAGATAGGAAGAATGAATGGAAAGGAATGTCACTAACTATATGCGTGGTAGAGTCTTTAGAACGTCGGTCAGTTTTGGTCATCTAAATTGTAGCCACTAAAATGTTATCTTTAGAAGTCCAGCCTAACTATGGTGAGAGCGCTTAACTTAGATAGGATGTGTTCTTTGAGATGAAAGAAGAATGGGTTACTTCTTATATGTGATGATGTATGAGTAAAATGTAAGTGTGTATAAAAACTATATAAAAAGAGAGAGAATGAGCTTACCTTGAGGCTGGCAGAACAGAGAGAGAGATAGTTTTACCACCACAGTTTAAATACTGTAAAGAAAATGATCGGTTATCTTATTGGTAGTTCTTGGTGACGTCAAAGAGGAAGCGTCAAGGTATTTACCATTTCTACAGAGGGCAGATAACTCCATATATGCATAATTTTCTTTTGCTGGAAAAGGTGGGCACTACGAAAGGCAAGACAGAAGTTTACTACAGACATGAAGTTGTGTGGCGAGATCTACCGCGATAAAGATGAGGTGAAGGAAAGAATATAGGAAAAGAATGTCACTGATGAAATATGAGATAAAGTCTTGGAATGTCTGTTAGTTTTTTTTATAGCTACTAGAATGCTTTCTTTAGAATTCCATCCTAACAACGTAGTGAGTGCTTAGCTTTGTTTCAATTTATTCTCTGAGATGAAGAAGGAAAGTTCTTTACAGAAAAGGAAGGATTTCTTTGTTTATGTAAAGATATGAATGTAAAAACTACCCTAACTAAAGGAGAGAGCAAAAATGTGAGCTTACTTTGAGGCTGTCAGAACAGAGAGAGAGTGATAGTGTTCTGCCCAAAGCTTGGATACCATAAAGATAACAATCAGTTATCTTATTGGTAGTACTGTGTGATATCAAGGAGGAAGAGACAAGGAATTCATCATTCCTTTAGGGTTCTTCGCAGTGTGTCAGGGATCACAGGTAGATCTCTGCCAAGGGAAGATAATTCCAAACATATCTAAATTTCATATGTATTGTTTAGTGTTAAAATGTAGGCACAACAAGCTTTCAATGAAGATATGAGGTGTTACAAGTAGGAAATGGAAATTCATGTTATGATTTCTATATGAATTATATATAATAGGTATTGCAAAAGGTGAAAAGGATCTTGCTATCATAATAACTGATAAACCATCATTTTCTAAGTATATTGCCAGTGGTGCTACTATGGCCAACAGAATTCTAGGACTGATCAAGCATACTTTTATAGGCAGTGACTTTCTCCGTATACTATTTAGGAATTATGTCCATCCATATCTTGAGTAAATGTAAGGCCTGGTTACCGTACTTACATTAGATAGTTACTTCCTTTAGAACTAACATTACTGTTAGGAGAAATAAAGCATTACTTTCGTGTACTTGTTATTGAGAAAGGAGAGTTTTACTGTCAGTATTCTTAAGTCAATTTTCTTTCTTTTTTTTTGTTTAGGCAAACAAGACTCCTGTCAGCTTCTGCAGGAACAACCACATCTTCAAAGAAAGCACAATATCTTATATGCCCAAAGCTATGAACTCTTAGCTGGCAGATTTTTGCAGCCGAATGATTTGAAGTTTGAGAATCTTCCACAAGATACCAAACAGAAGATTCTAAAATCCGTTGGTGTTGAGGAACAAATTTCTGAAACGGTAAACAGCTGTCCTCTAAGACAGTGCTTCTTATCTCTCAAATTCATATAATAAAGAATCAAAACCTAATTCAATGGGAATAACTTCTAATCAAAGTTACTTCTTTTCTATTAACAGAAGAGTTCCGTTTTTGAAAATTCTATTCATTGAAGAGTTCTGCTTTCTTTGAGAGTAGTTTTAAGCGGTTCATGAATTTAAGAGTTGAAACCTATTCTTACTTTTCAGATGCTACTTGAGAGTTTCATAAGATGTGGATATGATTATATAAAAAAAATAGTCAGTTCCCAAACTGAAGTTGATGATGCAGCGTCCCCCTCAGCCATCAAGAGCAGGGGTCAAGCTTGTCTTACTGTTGCCAAGTATTGCGATACATTCCTTCAGGCTTTTGAAGAAGGTTGGTTGACACGGATTTGATTTGCATTATTAAATGTATTGTAAAGAAATGGATATTTAATCTGATAGCATAAATAGATAGATAATTTAAAAAATGGGCAACTTAATCGAACCTGTGTCCACCAGGGAGCCATTTAAATGTGATGCTGCTCTGTACGACCATCTAAACAGCCGATCGGTAAATCAGAAACTCAAGATTTAGATATGTAGTTTCCAATTTACCAGTTGGCTGTGTAGCTCGGACAGTAAAGAGCAGCGTCACGTTATGATGACTTCCATATAGGCACCAGTTTGATTCCTGCAGCAACTCATTTCTTTGATTGTTTAACTATTTACGCTGTCTAGGCCAATCAGCATATTCACGGTGTGAAAACGTATGTTATAAAAAGAGTTCCTGGTGGAAAAAAAAATGTATTTAAAATTATTAAAGGATCAAAAGAATGAGGTGCATATTGAAACTTTTATCAACTATGATCTTTTTTTTACTAGCATCTTCTTCTTTGTTGTTTTTATCTCAATATTTTGGCAGGTCAGTTTTCTGGTCTTCAGATGAATATTTCTTTGAACAACCATATTCATCAAAGATGGCAAAGAGTCCTATCCTTTTTTTCTATGTATTATCTGTACTCGTTTTGGCACTTCTGGCCGTACTGTTTTGTCTAGAGACTTCAAAATTAGCATCTGTACTCCACGAGACCCCTTCTTAAAATGTCTAAAAAAGATTGTAATTGTGTTAAATGAATTTAATTGTCAATTTTTAAAATTCATTCGTGCACCGTTTCTGAGTTCAAGTGTGGGAGCATGTAATATGTATGGAAATAGCGTTGGTTTTATTCTTAGTGCCATTTTTAGCATTGAGTGGGCAAGTGTGTGAAATATTAGGATTCCTTTGGAAAAGTAGTCGTTTTTATTCTGTTTGTGAGCCTTTTTACTATTTCTATTATTATTCGGATTATCCTCGTCTTAGTTGTTTTTCATACAACATTTCGGCTGTTGTACTCTACAGCCTTCATCAGGTATCATCTGGTAAGTGTTGGGAAGTAATGAACCGAACCCTTTATTTAGCCGACTGGGGTATATTGACCGCACTCCCCTCTTAGCATTAGTAGTATTTTCGAATTATTATTGTCTCACGCTGGGATTGAACCTAGAACCATTAGATTACTTGCAGTAATTCTGTCTGATTCTGTAACCACTATGCTATGTGTCCATGTGGACACCTACCAGATGATACCTGATGAAGGCCGTAGAGTACAACGGCCGAAATGCTGTATGAAAAACAACCAAGATGAGGATAGTCCGAATAATGATAGAAATAATAATAATACTTCATCTCAAAAATTCAGAGATATACTAACCAAGATGAGGATAGTCCGAATAATAATAGAAATAATAATAATACTTCATCTCAAAAATTCAGAGATACATTAAGTATTTTTCTGTCGAGAGAAGGGAGGTAATCCTTAGTGGAGTTGAAAAATATTTTTCACATTACTAATATCACCTGCAGTGGATGAGGACACCCAGTCAACGCTGGCAAAGGCATGTTTGCTCTTGTCGTGGAGAGACGCAACCACTGATAAGATGGTTGATAAATACCTTCTACCCCAATCACAGCTGTTGAGTACAGAGGGAAGTTTGTCGTAAAAAGAATTTTCGCTCATCGTGAGAACTGAAACCTCAACTTCTGCATGTGAGGTAGATGTGCTCTCCAGGTTTATCTTAAGGCTATAAAGAATTATCTCCATTTCATGGACTGATTCTAGGAATCAACTTAATCTCTATACATACATAAAAATAAAGATTATTGAGGATTTTTTATTATACTAAACCGGCAAAAGGGCATATTTTATAAAACAACCAGTGAGCATAGAACCCACTCTTCATATCTCACAGGACTCACTGGCTCTCCGCTATATTATGGTCGAGGTTCATGAAGAATGTCTTGAAAGACCCCATACCCCTATAATTCTAGAAATTGAACCAACATGTAATCATCATCATCAATCTTTTAACGTCCGTCGTTGGACATAAACCTTCCCCAGGATTTGCCACACTTCTCTATCGTGGGCGTTACAGAGCTGGTATTTTCTAAATTTGTCTAGTTCATCTCTCCATCTTGTATTTAGTCGGCCTCGGCTATGCATGTGATCTCTGGGGATCCATGTTGTGAGTCGTGATATCTATCGGTTGTCTGTCATTCTTGCAATATGGCCTGCCCATTGCCATTTGAGTTTTTTGTTAGATTCTATGATGTCTCGGATTCCAGTTTTCTTCCTTATATACTGTGCTGTCTTGTGATCTCTCCATGTGAGGTTGAGCATGATTCTTTAATGTGCACGTTGCATGCTTTTCAGTTTGCGGGTCTGTCTCTTGGTTATGTTTTATGTTTCAGCTCCATAGGTGACTATTGGGAAGATGCATTGGTTGTATACTCTTCTAAAAAGAAGAGTATACAACTTATAATACCAGGTTACAATATTTTTTGATTTTTTGAGAATTCTGATTTTACCTTGTTTATAACTTGATACCGCCGAGTCATGACATTCTTTATAGCATGGTTCGCATTATATCTTGGATCCCAACACCCACATTATAACGTGGGGGGAAGGACACCTGTAAAATAGAATGAATTAGAAAATATTTTTTGCATTTTCAGGAACTTTAAGTGAAAGCACAATCCAGACATTCCCTGAAACAATGGTAAAATCGTTATTCTCTGCTATACAGCATGGTATTCTAGAGGCTCAGCAACGCTTTTGTCGTCTGCTGCAGTTACTTGAACAACATACGGAAACAATGGACATCTTTTTAACGGAGGTAAGTACCTGCTCTTATATCTCAATCAGAAATTTTCAACTCAACTCCTGAGTTGATTTTTTAAGAAATTGAATGTCATCATACCAGGGAATGATTAAAGTTACTTTTGGGTAAATTTTATTCATCTTCTCTTTCTTTCTTTCTTTTTTTTTCTTTCTTTTTTCTTTCTTTTTTTCCTTTCTTTTTTTCCTTTCTTTTTTTCCTTTTTTTTTCTTTTTTTTAAATTTAAAAAAATTTTTTTTTTTTTTTAATTTTTTTTCTTTTTTTAAAATTTTTTTTCTTTTTTAAAAATTTTTTTTCTTTTTTTAAAATTTTTTTTCTTTTTTTAAAATTTTTTTTCTTTTTAAAAAAATTTTTTTTTTTTTTTTTAAATTTTTTTTCTTTTTTCAAAATTTTTTTTTCTTTTTTTTCTTTTTTTTTTCATTTCATCTACTATAGAGCTCTATTAATTTTCTAATTCTATTCACAGAAAAGCTCCACCATCAATTGGAGCAAATGAAATTAAGTGTTAATCCAAACATAATTAGTAGCGATGTGCAAATGTCATCTGAGAACCGTGCAAGATGCAAATGAGAGAATCATGCTCAACCTCACGTGGAGAGATCACAAGACAACGCAGTATATCAGGAAAAAAACAGGTGTCAAAGAGAGATCATGGAATCTACTAGATAACTCAAATGGTAACGGGCTGGTCATGTTGCAAGAATGGCAGACAATCGATGGACATCACAACTCACAACATGAATCCCCAGAGATCAAATACAGAATCAAGGCCAGCAGATTAGAAATGGCGAGACGAACTGGACAGATTCAGAAAATATTGGCTCCATGACACCCAGGATAGAGAGGCAAATCCTGGAGAAGGTCTATGTCCAACAACGGACGATAGAAGAGTGATGATGATGATGATGAGATGTCTTCTCTTAATTTGGCTGTGTAGGCTGACAGTATTTAGTTCATCTAGTTGGAGGTTGTTTAGGTTTTCTACTAAAAGAGCAATGTCTTCTGCAAATCTATTCACCATCTAAAACCTGTAGATAAGTCATTTATATCATCATTATTATTATCATTTAAAACAAAATCTATAAAGGAGTCAATCGTGTTATTATTGTGTTAAAACAGAATTTGCTGTTTTGGACCAAGTCAGCAGTGTCTAAAAAAAGAAAAATGACCGTTTGGAATGAGCCAGATCTCAGCCCGAACAAGTCAGAAACAGCCATTTTGTTCTTTCATGTCTGTTACCATCCTATTTTCTTCTCTTGATTTATCTTGATTTCTAATACTTTGTCATTATTTTCTAAATCCAGTAATTTCATTTCTTTTGTTCTTTCAGACGGAGAGAACTCCATGTTGGATGTTCCTAAGATGGATCAATCAAATTCTGTCTTTAGTTGACAAACCAGAATCCAAAGCCGTCCAGTCAATTTTACTGAAGATAACACAACTCTATCCTCAGGTTGGCATAACTAGCGTTTTTTTTTTTAGGCCAGGAAGGGGTGGGGGGAGAGATATTTACTTTTTAGTGACCACAGTTCAAAAAATGACATGGAAAGTAACTAATTCATTGATCACCCCTTTTTCCAATTTTGAGTGACTAACCAGACAAAATTTGAAAAGAAAATCTTAGTCATGATTCAAACTATATTGGATGTATTTTCATCAAAATGACTTGATTTTGCCATCATCACGGCTCAATTTTAAAAGGTTGAAAGAATCATATGTGGTCAGCATTGATTAATAATTTCCATTGGAATATCTTAATAAGAAAATATTATTCTCATTGTTTCAGGCTGTGGTGTATTCATTCAAGACAAGCCAGGAAGGATTCAAATTTTCTGCCACTCCCCAAGGAAAAGATAATGAGATGTTCGTTAAAAAGTAAGTTTTAATATCCGTACTTTGCATGAATGAATCACTGTGACCTGGACAAGCACCAAAACTATCTAAAAAAAAAAAAAAATCTTCTATCTAAAATTGTCTAGAGGAGTAGATCTTTTATCCCCACCAAAAGACATCTTCTATCTAAAATTGTCTAGAGGAGTAGATCTTTTATCCCCACCAAAAGACATCTTCTATCTAAAATTGTCTGGAGGAGTAGATCTTTTATCCCCACCAAAAGACATCTTCTATCTAAAATTGTCTGGAGGAGTAGATCTTTTATCCCCACCAAAAGACATCTTCTATCTAAAATTGTCTAGAGGAGTAGATCTTTTATCCCCACCAAAAGACATCTTCTATCTAAAATTGTCTAGAGGAGTAGATCTTTTATCCCCACCAAAAGACATCTTCTATCTAAAATTGTCTAGAGGAGTAGATCTTTTATCCCCACCAAAAGACATCTATCTAAAATTGTCTGGAGGAGTAGATCTTTTATCTAAACCAAAAGACATCTTCTATCTAAAATTGTCTGGAGGAGTAGATCTTTTATCCCCACCAAAAGACATCTTCTATCTAAAATTGTCTAGAGGAGTAGATCTTTTATCCCCACCAAAAGACATCCATCTAAAATTGTCTGGAGGAGTAGATCTTTTATTTAAACCAAAAGACATCTTCTATCTAAAATTGTCTAGAGGAGTAGATCTTTTATCCCCACCAAAAGACATCTTCTATCTAAAATTGTCTGGAGGAGTAGATCTTTTATCCCCACCAAAAGACATCTATCTAAAATTGTCTGGAGGAGTAGATCTTTTATCTAAACCAAAAGACATCTTCTATCTAAAATTGTCTAGAGGAGTAGATCTTTTATCCCCACCAAAAGACATCTATCTAAAATTGTCTGGAGGAGTAGATCTTTTATCTAAACCAAAAGACATCTTCTATCTAAAATTGTCTGGAGGAGTAGATCTTTTATCCCCACCAAAAGACATCTTCTATCTAAAATTGTCTGGAGGAGTAGATCTTTTATCCCCACCAAAAGACATCTTCTATCTAAAATTGTCTGGTGGAGTAGATCTTTTATCCCCACCAAAAGACATCTTCTATCTAAAATTGTCTGGAGGAGTAGATCTTTTATCCCCACCAAAAGACATCTTCTATTTAAAATTGTCTGGAGGAGTAGATCTTTTATCCCCACCAAAAGACATCTTCTATCTAAAATTGTCTGGAGGAGTAGATCTTTTATCCCCACCAAAAGACATCTTCTATCTAAAATTGTCTGGAGGAGTAGATCTTTTATCCCCACCAAAAGACATCTTCTATCTAAAATTGTCTGGAGGAGTAGATCTTTTATCCCCACCAAAAGACATCTTCTATCTAAAATTGTCTGGAGGAGTAGATCTTTTATCCCCACCAAAAGACATCTTCTATCTAAAATTGTCTGGAGGAGTAGATCTTTTATCCCCACCAAAAGACATCTTCTATCTAAAATTGTCTGGAGGAGTAGATCTTTTATCCCCACCAAAAGACATCTTCTATCTAAAATTGTCTGGAGGAGTAGATCTTTTATCCCCACCAAAAGACATCTTCTATCTAAAATTGTCTGGTGGAGTAGATCTTTTATCCCCACCAAAAGACATCTTCTATCTAAAATTGTCTGGAGGAGTAGATCTTTTATCCCCACCAAAAGACATCTTCTATCTAAAATTGTCTGGAGGAGTAGATCCTGTAGCCCACTGGAATGGTTGGTTGGACATCTGTGGGTGCTACGTTAATTCAGTATCAAGGTGGTGTGATTGTCATAGCAGTGACAATGTGGACAATAAAATAGTAGACACAAATTCAAGCTCTGGCTGGGGCTGTTTATGTTCATTTTGTACAAATGCCCTTGGGGAAGGCATGAATCCATATCTCCTCCCTGTTCTCCAGCTGCTTATAAAATAGTGGAGCAGATCAGACTTTCTTGCCTTGGAAAGGCAACCAGTCTAGGAGAAGGACAACTCTAATTTCAAACCAGGAGGTGGAGCTCTCTTTAGGCGGTGTGATACCCACTTTGATGTTTTTCTGGCAGCTCCTGGACTACATCAGCTTGGCCCTAGAGGGACAGTAAACGTAGATAAATACATTTCTGTACTAAAGCTCTTGGGGGAAGGCATGAATCCATATCTCCTCCCCCAATAGTTTGTGACCAGCAGCATTTGAACTGTTTTTCTTCATATTTGGACTTTTTTGGTGATCACTCTCCAACAAAAGGCGAAAGAAGAAACTTGCTCACACTTGATCACACCTTTTTCCAATTTTTAATTGATCACCTCCAACAAACATTGCAAATCTCGCTATGACATTTTCTTGAAATTTTGTTTACTTTTTTTTATTTTTTTAGCTATGACAAATGCTGCCAGGTCTATGAGAGCCAAATTTTCTTTCAAACCAAATCTGAAGAGTTTCAAGCCTCCATTTAGAGAGCGACTGCCAGCAAAGATGGTTAGGTATTTCAATTAGGAGAGTTGGAAAAAGGGGTAACCTGCTTGCAGCTTGTGAAGCGAGGAAGAAGAGAGAGTGGATGGAGGAAAGTTGTCAGGTCTATGAGAGCCAAATTTTCTTTCAAACCAAATCTGAAGAGTTTCAAGCCTCCATTTAGAGAGCGACTGCCAGCAAAGATGGTTAGGTATTTCAATTAGGAGAGTTGGAAAAAGGGGTAACCTGCTTGCAGCTTGTGGATGGAGGAAAGTTGTCAGGTCTATGAGAGCCGAATTTGCTTTCTTTCAGATCCAATTTTACTTCAAATTCTGTAGTTTTGTTGCAATTCTAGCATTCTTGATTGAATATTGGAGTCTTAATGAAATTTTGCAATTTCATCAATATTTTTGGAAGCAAATGTCAAAAATTGTGTAATCCATATTGCAGGCTTTGTGCTTGTTTCTATTTTCTCAAAAGATTATTTTTGTTTTCAAGCTACATTTCTAATACTTCATTCATTTGTAACTTAATACAATTTTTTGCCTTCACAACAGACTGAATTATTTGTTGGGACCTGAAAAGCTAAAATCAGTCGAGCATTTAATCAACAGTCTAGAGCAACTATGGAATCCTCACAGCATTTTTAAGGTCAGTAAAATCACCAACTGATTTTGGACTACTTGGCAAAATATACATGTATTTATGTATATATATGTAGATGATAATGATAATTGGAAGTTGAAGAGAAAACCCCAAGAGATAGGTGTAAAATCTAGGTTACACAGATACAAACACCTCCCCTCTATCTCCAACTAAACGACCAAACACAAAAATATTCACATTTTCCACTTTAGCACTGAACATGTAAACAGCTAATTTTTCTCTGTGAACCATGATAATTTGAAATCTTTGTATTTCCAATTAAACAATTGCAAATTTTTGCATATTTTTAATCACATGAAATAAATAGATACAACTCTGTATGAATATCACTGTCCTGGTTCCAAAAGCAAAGTTTGAAGGGATTAATAGCCATTTTCTATACTTTTTACACATAAGCAATCAGAAAATAACACTCAATATCCAAGAACAATTATATATGAATATCACTGTCCTGGTTACAGAAGCAAAGTTTGAAGGGATTAATAGCCATTTTCTATACTTTTTACACATAAGCAATCAGAAAATAACTCTCAATATCCAAGAACAATTATATATGAATATCACTGTCCTGGTTACAGAAGCAAAGTTTGAAGGGATTAATAGCCATTTTCTATACTTTTTACACATAAGCAATCAGAAAATAACACTCAATATCCAAGAACAATTATATATGAATATCACTGTCCTGGTTCCAAAAGCAAAGTTTGAAGGGATTAATAGCCATTTTCTATACTTTTTACACATAAGCAATCAGAAAATAACACTCAATATCCAAGAACAATTATATATGAATATCACTGTCATGGTTCCAAAAGCAAAGTTTGAAGGGATTAATAGCCATTTTCTATACTTTTTACACATAAGCAATCAGAAAATAACACTCAATATCCAAGAACAATTATATATGAATATCACTGTCCTGGTTCCAAAAGCAAAGTTTGAAGGGATTAATAGCCATTTCCTATACTTTTTACACATAAGCAATCAGAAAATAACACTCAATATCCAAGAACAATTATATATGAATATCACTGTCCTGGTTCCAAAAGCAAAGTTTGAAGGGATTAATAGCCATTTTCTATACTTTTTACACATAAGCAATCAGAAAATAACACTCAATATCCAAGAACAATTATATATGAATATCACTGTCCTGGTTCCAAAAGCAAAGTTTGAAGGGATTAATAGCCATTTTCTATACTTTTTACACATAAGCAATCAGAAAATAACACTCAATATCCAAGAACAATTATATATGAATATCACTGTCCTGGTTCCAAAAGCAAAGTTTGAAGGGATTAATAGCCATTTTCTATACTTTTTACACATAAGCAATCAGGAAATAACACTCAATATCCAAGAACAATTATATATGAATATCACTGTCCTGGTTCCAAAAGCAAAGTTTGAAGGGATTAATAGCCATTTTCTATACGTTTTACACATAAGCAATCAGAAAATAACACTCAATATCCAAGAACAATTATATATGAATATCACTGTCCTGGTTCCAAAAGCAAAGTTTGAAGGGATTAATAGCCATTTTCTATACTTTTTACACATAAGCAATCAGAAAATAACACTCAATATCCAAGAACAATTATATATGAATATCACTGTCCTGGTTCCAAAAGCAAAGTTTGAAGGGATTAATAGCCATTTTCTATACTTTTTACACATAAGCAATCAGGAAATAACACTCCATATCCAAGAACAATTATATATGAATATCACTGTCCTGGTTCTAAAAGCAAAGTTTGAAGGGATTTATAGCCATTTTCTATACTTTTTACACATAAGCAATCAGAAAAAAACACTCAATATCCAAGAACAATTATATATGAATATCACTGTCCTGGTTCCAAAAGCAAAGTTTGAAGGGATTAATAGCCATTTTCTATACGTTTTACACATAAGCAATCAGAAAATAACACTCAATATCCAAGAACAATTATATATGAATATCACTGTCCTGGTTCCAAAAGCAAAGTTTGAAGGGATTAATAGCCATTTTCTATACTTTTTACACATAAGCAATCAGAAAATAACACTCACTACCCAGGAACCAAAATTACATTACACAAGGATACTATTATCTACCATTGCTTTTAAACAAATGTCTTGATTTTTGTAGGATTGGGTCACTGGAATGAAATGTATACTGAAAAAGCCTCATCCAGACAGAAAGAAAGCAGTTAATATATATTTAACCATGTATGACAAATTATTCGACTGTCTTGAGACTACTAAAGGAGGTTGTGGTTCTCTGATGCAGTTTCAAGATACAGGTCCATATCGCTTAGGTTTTGCTCAAGTAAGTCAATGTTTTTGTGATGAGATGACGTCTAGAAAGTTTTATTTTATTCATTTAATGTCTAGCTCCCACTATTGTGGGGTAAAACTTCCAGTATTTTAAATCCAATTAGCCAATTATTGGCCATTTTAAACAGCCAAATATGGCTTGATATGTCAAAATTGGCTAAAATTGCATAGATCTAATCTTTAAGTAACTGGGCAACTGTATATGCTCAAAAAACTCGAACAAAGACTCCAAAAAATCAAATATGCAACATATTTAACATGTATTAAGATAATGATGTAAAAGCCACTGTTCCCGGGTCATAAGTAACATAACTTGAAAATCAGTCATATTGACTTTCGATGTCATCTGTGACTGAAGTAAGACGACCATTATACTCAACCTTGTGACCCAATAATTGGTTTACTGCCTACTTGAAAGTTTAAATCGCCCACTAGTAGGCTTTACCGCCCAGGTTGGTAACCACTGTATCAGATGAGGTATTATTGATTTTTTGATATCTATTACTAATCTTTCATGAAACAACAATTAAGATGAAGGGAAATCGTAGCAAAAATTGAATATTAATAATGTAGAAAAATGTTTTTATATTGATTTTTGATGGGTTACTATCCTAAAGGAACTCTGAAAACAAACTTCTCTGATTTGTTGTTCTTCATTATAAAGTTTGCTCAAAGCACATCAGTGGATTGTGGCATCAACTCTTAAATTCATATTAAAAAAATTCAAATCTTGAAGGTGAATAGCGTTTGATCAGAGTTATATCCCTTGCACTTCCAGGTAAATTGAAAAAAAATTCCTTATTCAATTCACAAAAGAGTTCAAGTTTTAAAAAATTCTATTCATTAAAGAGTTCCACTGTGTTCACAAGCGATTTCTTGCGGTTTATGAACTTATGAGTTGAAGACAAACCTGCCTGGTATATTAAACATGGACTCTCAATTTCCGTCTTTGACAAATAAATATTTGGCAGTGCAAAATTACTAAATCGTTATAGAAGTGCTTAAATGGTTTGAATAATTTTAGCATGGGGGGGGCTTTTTAAAAATTTAGCCCTTTTTGGCAGTCAATCTAGCTTGAAAATATTTCTTTCAGTCAGCATTTTTTGTTGCTAATACCTATGACAAACTTGACTGCTGTTGTACCTTGTAACAGATTTTAAGACGGTCTATCTGGTTATGTATTGTCTCGTGTACAGCCCACTCTAATGGAGTTAGAGGGCTGAAAATTTGAACATTTATACCTTATGTCTAGAGAGAAGATTTTTTTAAATTCTTCCCCCATTAAGTTATTAGTAGAGGAAGGGTTCAGTTTACAATGTAAGTTTTTGCTAAATTAGTCGCATACTTTGGTCCAACAGTGATCATGGTTGTTTTGATTCTTTTTAAATTCAGGCATTTTTGTGATCATGATCTGTGGTAAACGTTGCTTGAAATTAATATAAGTCACACAATATAAATATGCCAACAATAAAGGTGAGTTATTTCCCTTCTACTGTTGGTAGAATGTCAACAAGAAATGAGTCAATTTTATGTTATAAATACAATTATTCATTTCATTATAAATATGTTTTAACAACTTGTTATAATAATAAAAATTACTCTCAGTAGTAATAGATTTAGCCTGAAAAGAAAGGTAATCTTTTTATATTCAAATGGGCAAAATATGCGCCAATATATAATTCTTCATCATCATCATCGGTCTTTTATTGTCCTTTGTTGGACATAGACCTTCCCCAAGATTCACCAGATCTCTCTATCATGGCCATCCTGAAGCCTATACTTTCTGAACTTGTCTACTTCGCCTCTCCATCTTGTATTCTGTCTGACTAGGTTTTGCATGCAATCTATGGGGATCCATGTTGTAAGTAACAATGTCCAATGGTTTTCTGCCATTCATGCAACATGACCAGCCCATCGTTATTCTAGACTCCTATTTTTTGGACTAATGGGATCCTATTATTTTTGAAGGTTGAGCTTGCTCTGCCAAAGGCTTTCCATCCAAAGTGATTCCCTGCTTGATTTCTTCTTTTGAGGGCCTCATGGAGATTCGTTGTCCTAGACAGATGTAGTGGTCTACTTTCTCCAGATTTGCGTTTTCAATTTTGATCGCTGTATGCAATGTACATTAACATCATTGCGTATTTCACTCATACTTTAGTTGATATGATTCCTTGAGTCAAGATAGATGTATTAAATTCTATCTGTATGAGTGTTAAAATATTGAATTCACATGTTGAAATATATCGACATCATTCCCAGAATGTCAAAATGGAATGAGTGAAAAACACTGTCTTTCAATTATGTCTATACTAGTTTCAAAGTTACATCTTTAGCGTTCTCATTCTTGTATTCAAATTTGATGCTACAGACCCAACAGAAGGTGAGGGAAGTAAATTATTCATTGATCAACCCCAGCATGGTATGCTGCCAAAGATATTGCTGACGTGACTGTTTCTAATGAGTGACTAATCTGTTTGACTCTTACGTTCATATAAGGAAATTCAAATCTTAAATAAGATGGAATAACTTTTGACCATAGTTACGTTGCTTGCACTTTTTTTAACTAGCAGTTTCCCGGATGATTTTGCAATAGTACAAACTACAGTTTGGTAAAAATATGGAGATCCATACAATCACCTGCCTTATCTTGTGAACTGCATTTTATCGAGTAATGTCTGTAGTACCCAAGGCTCAAGAAAGTATATTGATTGTTAAAGCGAGAGTTCATTCCTTGGAAAGGAAGGCAAGGAGAAATGGAAAATCTGGGGGGAAAAAAAATGTCTGTTGATATTGAGGTTGCCGTTCATAACACACATTCAAATATTTTCAATTTCCGTCCTGAAAACAAAAAACACATTAAAAACAAAGTGTAAATCTTTATTGGCTGAATTAGAAAATAAACGAGCAGATGTAGTTGAAAAATGTTGACCTGCCTAGATATAAATACGTGAAAGGTTTTTTTTTATGTGCTTTGCGCTTGATCAGGAAGTTTGGGGAACTTCCAGTGAAAAATTTGCATCGGTCAGAAACTCAGAACTTTCTTGAGCCCTTGTAATGCCATCTTTATTGTTTATTTACAGTCTCTTTTCAAAGAAGGATAAGTTTTAAACAGGTCTAGTCAGTCACTCAATAGAGACCATCCATGTGACCAACATCTTTTGGCAGCATGCCGTGTTGGGGGTGATCAATTAAGAAAATGGGAAAAGTGGCAATCAAAGAATGAGTCACTTTTCTTACCTTTTGTTGGGCAGTGATCCCTATAGGAAAGTCTGAAATTTAAGAAAAAAAACAAAAGCAACTCAAATGCTGCTGATCACAGACTAAGAGATCAATTTAGCATGAATTTACTTTGCAAATTTAACCGCCCTACTAAGAACCCATTTAGGGTGAGAAATTAAAATGACCCCCTCCCCGATGAAGGGGGGTGTCAAATACAATGACTTTTTCAAACATTTTCAGCTCCTAAGCTCCTTTAGTGTAACCTGTTTGCATGATACACACAGCCATCCAGACCGGCTTAAAAAATGAAGAAATCTATGTGAAAAATTTTCGTTGATGGTTTTCAATATAATGTGTTTTGTCTTATAGAAATTCCATTCACAATTTGAAAACCAATTTGGGAAAAGAGGAGAGAAACTAAACTCAATGGATCTTCAGGTAAGTATCATTTTCTTCTCGTTAACATTCTATATCTTTCAACTGCTTATCGACTGTGTCTGACAATGGGACGATACTTAGATGTTTCGGCAGGGAGTAAAGATCTCTATGAGACCCTCCCCCAGCATACGGCATCTGGTATTCCCAGGAGCAATAAATGATTTATTTGCTTACACTTCATGTTAATAACGTACCAATTACTTTCTAAATGATGTATAAATACAAATAATCATCTAAATAATGTATATTGTACTGATTACTTTCTAAATAATGTATAAATACAAATAACCATCTAAATAATGTATAAATACAAATAACCATCTAAATAATGTATTTATTACTTTCTAAATAATATATAAATACAAATAACCATCTAAATAATGTATAAGTACAAATAACCATCTAAATAATGTATAAATACAAATAACCATCTAAATAATGTATAATGTACCGATTAGTTTCTAAATGATATATAAATACAAATAATCATATAAATAATGTATATTGTACTGATTACTTTCTAAATAATGTATAAATACAAATAACCATCTAAATAATGTATATTGTACTGATTACTTTCTAAATAATGTATAGATATTAATAACCATCTAAATAATGTATAATGTAATGATTACTTTCTGAATAATGTATAAGTACAAATAACCATCTAAATAATGTATTTATTACTTTCTAAATAATGTATAAGTACAAATAACCATCTAAATAATGCATTTTTTACTTTCTAAATAATATATAAATACAAATAACCATCTAAATAATGTATAAATACAAATAACCATCTAAATAATGTATAAATACAAATAACCATCTAAATAATATATAAATACAAATAACCATCTAAATAATGTATAATGTACAAATTACTTTCTAAATAATGTATAGATATAAATAAACTCATGAATAGTGTACTGATTACTTTCTAAATAATCTATAGATATAATCCTAACTTCATCCTAACATTCATTTGCTTTTCTATCACTATTCAAGCTCGGACCATAATTCTACGTCAATGATCAAACAGCATAATCGAAAATAAAGTCTAAGCCCACAATGGGGATTGAACTCACACTCTAGTCAGAGGAAGTTTGCTGTAGAATTACGTTCCAACCCAAATTTGTGATAAAAAGGCGACTGAGTTAGGGTGAAAGTAAAAAGTAATCACAATTGATAATAATGTGGGTCATTTTTTTTTTCCAAAACTGAAAATATTTTGTTGAGACAATTTTCTCTTTCGCCTTTTGGAACCTGTCGCTAAGTCAAATTTCATTGTATGAGTCCTTTGATGTGAGGGGTACCACTGTGTATATGAAAATGTATATCAAAGCTAAACTGTTATTATTAGTTGAGATGTAGCCCTTTGAACCCTGGGTGCCCCACACCCTGCTCCTGGAGGAAATATTGCTTAAATATAGGTAGCTGTTATTTAACAGCCTGTAAAAATCATTTGTTTGTTATGATCTGAAAGAATGTCATTAAAAGCCTGTCCTAACTTTCTTTCTCTTTGATTCTTCCTGTGTTCATCTCCAATATTCATTATTCAGGAGCCACTTTTCTCTGCAGTTATTACCTGGCTTGTCAATGTACATAATCTTTACAGACAACATGGGCAAATCATTGTCTTCTGCCTGAAATGTATTTATGCCCGACTAACAAGATCATGAAGCCTCATGAATCCCATTATTGAATAGATGTCGTGGGCAGCTTACATCATGAATCTTGTGAGGTGACAGTCATTGATATGTCTTTGGAATTTTTTGTAGTTTCCTGTGGTCATTCTTGCCTGCATGCAACCCCCAGCCCTGGAACATCTTAAAGGACTCCATTATGTCGGCAAAGTTTCTTTGGTAGAAAAGGCTCTTCCTTCGAAAACAAGAAAATCCCATTAGTCCTAGATTGAAAGTTGGCTTTCACATGAACTCCAGCAAAAATGGAGATCATACGTAACTATCACATCAGAAATGAAGACACAGTGATCACAATTGAAGATACAGAACTGGAGAAAGTAGACTACTACATCTACCTTGGACAATGAATCTCCATGAAATCCTCAAAAGAAGAAATAAAGCAGAGAATCACTAGGGTTAGGGTTAGGGTTAATCAGGATGGCGAGCTTTTGGTAGAGGAAACTCAACCTTCAAAAACAAGGAGATCCTATCAGTTCTAAAAAAAAAGAGTATACAACCAATGCATCCTCCCAATAGTCAGCTATGGAGCTGAAACATGGAACCTTACCAAGAGACTGACCCTCAAACTAAGAGAGAATTATGCTCAACCTCATGTCGAGAGATCACAAAGCAACATAGTATATTATGGGAGAAAACAGGAGTCCGAGATTGCAGAGAATCTTCTAGAAAACTCAAATGGCAATGGTCTGGCTATGTTGCGAGGATGGTAAACAACCAATAGACATCATGAGTCATAACATCGATCCCCAAAGATCAAATGCAAAACTGAGGCTGGCTGAATGTGATGACGAGACAACTGGTACAGGTTCAGGAAGTATTGGCTCCGCAACACCCACAATGGAGAGGTAAGGAGAATTCTGGGAAGGTCTATGTCCAATGACGGACGATAAAAGACTGATGACGATGATGGAATGAAGTAGTCAGGGCCCTTGTCCTTCCACACTGACAATGTGTATGGGTGCTATATCTCTGTCTTCCGTTGACAAATTAAAAAAATTGGCTATGCGAAAGTCACTATATCAGAGATTACCAAATTGTTCAAGCATTTAAGCCGTTTTTGGCTATTTTAGACTATTTTTAGCATCTTTTTAGCGTTTTGGGCTTATTTTTTTCATTTAGTATTCTTAGCACCTTGTGGCAGTCAAAATAGCACAAAAATTTTTGTTGTGTTGGCAGCACTAAATTGCAAAGTTAGCAATTTTGTTTGCTAACACCCATGTAACCATTCTGTGGTAAAGAAGTTCAGAATCTCCAAAAATTTTCAATCCATTTATTTCTTCCCTCAAGGTTCTTGGGGAACTCCTTTCTAATAAGCATTGCGGTGTGTATCATCCTCGTACCTTTGCACTATGCATTGAGCTCGGGAAGCCCTTACCGAAATTGCGGCAGCTTTGATATTTTTGTGTTGCAATGGATATTAGCCTCCAAATGAATTACCAGAATAGATCTATGAAGATAAATTCTAGTAAATGAAGTGTTCACCATTTAAACACAAAAACAAGTTTAGTACACAGTCAGTTTGATTGTTAACAAATGCAGAAAAAAGGACAAATGAAAAGGTTTACAGTAATAACAAGTTTTAATTCTTGTAGGAATTGAAGAAGGAAAGGCAGGAGTTTTCTGCAGACACAAAGTTGTTTGGTGAGAACTTCCGTGATAAGGATGAGGTGAAAGGAAGAATATAGGGAAAGGAAAGTCACTTCTAAAATGCAAGATAGTCTTAGAATGTCCGTCAGTTTTTGGTCACCAAAATCATAGCCAGTAGAATGTTTTCTTTGGAAGTCCGTCCTAACTACATAGAGAGTGCTCAGCTTTGTTTGGTGTGTTCTTTGAGATGAAGGAGGAAAGATCTTTAGAGAAAAGGAAGGATTACTTTGTATATGTGAAGGTATGCGTGTGTAAAAACTTGCTTATCTAAAGAGAGGGCAAAAAAAGCAAGGTTACCTCAAGGTCATCAAAACAGAGAGAGAGAGAGAGAGAAAGTTTTACAGTCGAAGTTTGATACCATAAAGATAACAATTGATTATCTTATTGGTAGTGCTGTGCGATGTTAAAGACGAAGTGACAAAGAATTTACCATTCCTTTAGATTCTTCATCTTGTGTTGGGGATTGTGGGTAAATCTCTGGCAAGGGCAAATAACTCCAAATATGTCTAATTTTCAGTGCTAAAAAGTGGGCACTACAATATGAATATTCATCAATATAGGTTGAAAAGGTCAAGTCATTGATGTAAATATACCTTGTTTAAATACCATAATTTGGTGTACTTCATCATACATTATAGTTATTTTGGTGGTATTATTTTATACATAAACAAACATTAAAGAACACCTTTGTTTATTTATTCAAATCTTACCTAGTCTTCAAATGATAGACAATGTATGCTGTCTTTCATCTGCCACCCGCCCTTGAATATCACCCATACCCATACCCCAGATATTGCAGCTTGGTTATAACGCTTGGTTTTCTTGTGTCCCAACAGCCATATTGTAATGGAGGATGCTCGTATTATGTTTTCATTGAATAAAAAGAAGTAATAATTCATAAAGTAGCCTGCAAAAGAAATATTAGCATTCCAAAGGAAATTATGAATCATCACCACCCATGCTTATTTTTGTTGCTTAAATTTAGCATTAGTTTATACAGCAAATTGAGCCCTCCACTGAAAACTGGTGGGGGAAAGGGTGGATTTTTAGGAAAAAAAACCAAGTTCACTACTCATTGAGGAGTGTATGCGTGTATGTATGTGTGCAGAATTTAAAGTTTCTACTCCAAACGCTTAAAGCTGGGTGAAGTTCAGATACATGAATACACGTATATAATTATCAGGACAACTGAATAACTTGAACCCAGCAAAAGTGTTCAAACCGGTTTGTTGTGGGTAGTGGCAACTCATTACAACATAAAAGTTACGATATAGGTGAAAAGGTGTTAGTTTTCTTTTCCTTAACCTCCCAGTGACCAATGTCTTTTGGTACATTGCTCTGTTGGGGGTGATCAATTGAAAAATTGGAGAAAAGAATGATCATTGAATAGGTTATTTCTCTGGCCTTTTATTGGGCACTAAAATATTCAAATTTTCAGAAAACAAGGGTGGGTGCAAACTAAGGGACAAATTTTGCAGAAACTTATGTTGGAGATTGAACCCCCAACTAAAACCCAATTTTAAAAAGACAAAAAAAACATATTCTCTACTTATAGTTGTCATCATCATCATCATCATCATTTTATCATCCATCGTTGGACGTAGACCTTCCCCAGGATCTGCCACATTTCTCTATCATGGGCGTCGTAGAGCCAATACTTTCTGAATTTGTCTTGTTCAACTCTCTATCTAGAACTCTGCTAGCCTTGGTTGCACATGTGATCTCTGGGAATCCATACTGTGAGTTGTCATGTCCATCAGTTGTCTGCCATTCTTGCAAAATGACCAGCCCATTGCCATTTGAACTTTTTTGTCGATTCTTTGATGTCTCAGACTCCTGTTTTCTCCCTAATGTACAGTGTCGTCTTGTGGTCTCTCCATGTCAGGTTGAGCATGATTCTCTTACGTACACGTTGCATGTTTCTCAGTTTGCGGGTTTGTCTCTTGATTAGGTTCCATGTTTCAGCTCCATAAGTGACTATCGGGAGGATGCGTTGGTTGTATACTCTTCTTTTTAGGATTAATGGGATCTTCTTGTTTTTGAAAGTTGAGCTTGTTCTGGCAAAGGCTTGCCATCCTAGAGTGATTTTCTGCTTTATTTCTTCTTTTGAGGATTTCATGGAGATTCATTGTTCAAGGTAGATGCAGTGGTCCACTTTCTCCAGTTTTAAAATTTTAAATTTCCACTATGAATGGTAAGGGCTAAGTGAAGTCCTGATACATAGATACCTATAAGTGTCAGTAGGCAGGAATAACCGAAACCAAATATCTAAACTGGTGAATAACTAGAAAAAGTCCCCTCAAAGAATTATAGACGACTGGAACTCACTCGTACAACATGATCTGACTATACTATTAACGAATATATTCAATACAATGGCTAGTTGTAATCGCAGTACATACATACACACACAGAGATTTCTTCAGTTGTAGTCAGATACTTGTTTCTTTAAAATAATCAGCTCACAATATCAGATATTTGTCAGTTGTTAATGCAAAGCATAGGTGTAATTATTCATACCTGATTGTCACTTGCTTTAATCATAACTGACTGACTATATCTGAGTACTAATGTGACTGATCAGTAATCAGAGATAAATTCATTTGTTCCAAGCAGTCAAAAAAAATTAGAATACTAAATCGTCTTTCGGTTTTATTAGTTTATAATTGAATCACTATAGCCCAACTGACCAGCCAAGTGAGCTACCGATTCTTCTCGCTTTACTCGTCTGTGTGTCTCCTGTGTTCCTGGTCACATTTTGGGGGGCTACAACCTTGAAAATTTGCACAAGTATACTACAAGGCACCATCTAAAAACACTTTTTTTGTTTTTTCCAAAAAGTGCTTTTTAGGGTCTCTACAGTCATTTTTGGCCAACAATGCCCTAATCCTGTGCTACTTTTAGATAATTTTAGATAGAAAAAATCTATTTTTTAGATAACTTTTGATAATTAGTTATGGTACATGCACAGGCTGCAAGAAATAGATATATTGAATGCGTGACTCCTGAAGAAGAAAAAACTTGTTAAGTAAATATACTGCAACAGAGGCTAGAGACGAACACATATAATCATTTTTTATTTGCAAATTTTTGTGCGGTTCCATACAGGTTTCATTCTCTGTCCTGACATTTTCCTTAAAATCAAAGAAAAAAAATCTTTCTTTTTTTTTTTTTTTTCTTGCAGGATTTCGACCACTGTTATGCCAAACTAAATCCGCAGATACAAAAATGTACTCAAGATGATCCAAAATCGCTCGCGGAATACAGTCCTTGGCTGGCAAATTTTGATCCTTTGCAAAACAATTTAGAAATACCAGGTTGACTTTTCTTTGATTTATTTCCATTTAAAACAACAACGGTGGTGGGCACAGCTAACAAGAATGCTAAACTCATAAACGACTAAAAATTTAGCCGAAGCCAGGATAACCACTAATGGCTACCTTTTATTGTATGGATTCAGCTTGGATTCATTTTTATTTACTCTGAAACCATTACATACAGATCTAGAGGGCTGAAATGTTGATATACTGTAGCTTAGACATAAAGCGTGAAATGAATTGTATGTTCAATGTAAACGAACATTCAACCCTACAGACCATACGTAGAATGCTGAATTGTTAATATTTTGTAGCTTAGACATAGAGCTTTAAATAAACTGTATGTTGAATGTAAACTGACATTTAAACCCTTAAAACCCCTTATAAACAGACCTAGAGAGCTGAAATTTTAATATGTTGTAGCTTAGACATAGAGCTGAAATGTTAATATTTTGTAGCTTAGACATAGAGCTTTAAATAAACTGTATGTTGAATGTAAACTGACATTTAAACCCTTAAAACCCCTTATAAACAGACCTAGAGAGCTGAAACGTTAAAATTTTGTAGCTTAGACATAGAGCTTTAAATAAACTGTATGTTGAATGTAAACTGACATTTAAACCCTTAAAACCCCTTATAAACAGACCTAGAGAGCTGAAACGTTAAAATTTTGTAGCTTAGACATAGAGCTTTAAATAAACTGTATGTTGAATGTAAACTGACATTTAAACCCTTAAAACCCCTGATAAACAGACCTAGAGAGCTGAAATGTTAATATTTTGTAGCTTAGACATAGAGCTTTAAATAAACTGTATGTTGAATGTAAACTGACATTTAAACCCTTAAAACCCCTGATAAACAGACCTAGAGAGCTGAAATGTTAATATTTTGTAGCTTAGACATAGAGCTTTTAATAAACTGTATGTTGAATGTAAACTGACATTTAAACCCTTAAAACCCCTGATAAACAGACCTAGAGAGCTGAAATGTTAATATTTTGTAGCTTAGACATAGAGCTTTAAATAAACTGTATGTTGAATGTAAACTGACATTTAAACCCTTAAAACCCCTGATAAACAGACCTAGAGAGCTGAAATGTTAATATTTTGTAGCTCAGACATAGAGCTTTAAATAAACTGTATGTTGAATGTAAACTGACATTTAAACCCATAAAACCCCTGATAAACAGACCTAGAGAGCTGAAATGTTAATATTTTGTAGCTTAGACATAGAGCTTTTAATAAACTGTATGTTGAATGTAAACTGACATTTAAACCCTTAAACCCCCTGATAAACAGACCTAGAGAGCTGAAATGTTAATATTTTGTAGCTTAGACATAGAGCTCTAAATAAACTGAATGTTGAATGTAAACTGACATTTAAACCCTTAAAACCCCTGATAAACAGACCTAGAGAGCTGAAATGTTAATATTTTGTAGCTTAGACATAGAGCTTTAAATAAACTGTATGTTGAATGTAAACTGACATTTAAACCCTTAAAACCCCTTATAAACAGACCTAGAGAGCTGAAATTTCAATATGTTGTAGCTTAGACATAGAGCTTTAAATAAACTGTATGTTGAATGTAAACTGACATTTAAACCCTTAAAACCCCTTATAAACAGACCTAGAGAGCTGAAACGTTAATATTTTGTAGCTTAGACATAGAGCTTTAAATAAACTGTATGTTGAATGTAAACTGACATTTAAACCCTTAAAACCCCTGATAAACAGACCTAGAGAGCTGAAATTTTAATATTTTGTAGCTTAGACATAGAGCTTTAAATAAACTGTATGTTGAATGTAAACTGACATTTAAACCCTTAAAACCCCTTATAAACAGACCTAGAGAGATGAAATTTTAATATGTTGTAGCTTAGACATAGAGCTTTAAATAAACTGTATGTTGAATGTAAACTGACATTTAAACCCTTAAAACCCCTTTATTCAAAACACTATGTCTAGGCTACAACAAATTGAAAATTTGGCTTGTGGGTCATTTTTTAGAGCCAAAAAAAATGAACTGAATCTAAATTCCTATAATAAAAGTTACGGGTCGGCGGTTGTCTTAGCTTCAGCTGAATTTTTCTTAGTTTGTTGGTTTTGCCCACGACTGAGGATGACTCAAATTTCAGTCATTGCAGCTCTATTACTAAGTAAGATTTCTGTTATATTGTGATTAATGACAACTCGTTTTTTCGCTTGAGTCAGGGCTTTTATCTTGCAATAGATAACCATTACATTGATCGTCTTTTGCAGTTCATGGGTTAATATAAACGACAAAATCTCAACGTAGACTTTTTGAAATGTACTCTTTGGCGATTAATTGTCGGAATGAGCAGCCTAATTATAGAATCTGTCACAATTTAATAAAGGGTTCGGAGGATGAAATAAGCCTGGGATGGGGTTGGAAACCATGGCCACTGACATAATTTAGTAAAAGAACGTCATTTGAGAAAGATTTATAGTAAGGATAGAGTAGGCATATGGGAAGTAAAAATGTACAGTATTGACAGGAACTAGAAATTTACTTCAACCGAATTCTCCCTTTTGCATTGTTCAGTAGTTGTCTTTTGATGGGCAAATTTTGGCAAATCTGTAGTTGTCTGCCTGTCATCACTATAGGAAGTGGAGTTTGTTGTGTCAGACCTTCGAAAATTAGTGCATGGTGGGATCATAATAAGAGGGGGTGGGCAATGAGGTCCCGACGAATGACCTCAAACGGAAAGAAAAAAAGGGGGGCAGGAAAGAAAGAAGGAAGGGAGGAAGGAAGGTTGCGCAAATGACCCAGCAGTAAATGAACAAACTAGGCTATGAAACTCTACCTCGCCCAGCTTACTCACCAGACCTCTCTCCGATCTACTACCACTTTTTCAAGCATTTCAACCACTTCCTGCAATTGGACATATTCAACAACCAAGCAGCAGTTAAAAATGCCTTCAGGGGAATTCATCGGTTCCAGGACCCCCTGCATCCCATTCTTCTGGAATTAATGGATTTGTTTCTAGTTAGCAAAAATGTGTAGATTCTGAAGGTTCTTATTTTGATAAATAACTTTTATTCCAAGCTGAGACATGTTGCTTTAAAGTTGTTAGTGAAAGTCAGCAATTTATTTTTCCTCCAATCTAACATAATGGATATATTTTATGCTGGTTTCTTGTACACCGCCTCCCCTAAGGAGACATCTCTGGCATCAAATCAGGGCAGCTTGGTCTTCACAGAATTTAACTTTTCATTTCATATCTTCTCTATCCAGGACAATACCATGGATTGACAAAGCCGCTCCCGGAATATCATGTAAAAGTGGCTGGTTTCAATGATAAAGTAAGTTTCTCTTTGGTTTCAATCCTCTTTCATTCTGTATATTAGAAACTGTCAATCCCAACATAGGTTTCTTCAGTTTTCAAGTTGGTGTGGCTGGTTATTTATTTGTGTTGTGAATACAGGCTACACTAGTGGGATAAGAAGACTCAGAATCTGAACATTCATACATGCCTAAAAAAAGCATTTTATTTGCTCTGTTTTTGTTTTTTGTTTTTTCTCAGAATTCCACCCCAAAATAAGATTTTAAGGGGAGGCTGGGGTCAATTCAGGATGTAAGTGTATTCTAAAGTTATCCCTAGTTTTGAGTCGAGTTACGTTCGCACTTGTTTTTTTTTTTTGTTTGTTTTTTCAAAATTTTGGGTACGATCACTAGTTTGTGCCTGCTTTTGGCTCTTTAACGATTGAGCAAAAGCCGAAAGAAGTAACTTTATCCATTGATCATTCCTTTCCCTGATTTTTTTTTAATTCATCACCCCTAACATGGCTGTGAAAAGACATTGGTAATGTGACAGTTCCTATTGAGTGACTGACTAGACCAGTTTTTCATTTTATTTCCTTTGTGACAGTATACAAATATATATATATATATATATATATATATATATATATATATATTATTGTGTCATCCACAGACAGCTGTTTTGTTGTATTACAACTCTGCAGTGTGGCTATAGACTATCCATTATCTTATTCAGTACCACAAGGTAGGATCGAAACCTTCGCTTCAGACCTAGAGGCTGGTATCCTATCTCTGCTCCATGGAACTGGACGGTCAGTAAGGTCGAATTTAAGCGATATATTTATTTACGCATATATTCCCCATCCAACGGGGTTCTCTATTCCTATGTTGGAAGAGCATTATATATATATATATATATATATATATATATATATATATTTCTGAAACTTGAAAAAAAATATCGGAAGCAGTTACTCTGCTCTTTCTTGTTTATTTTCCATTTCAACCAGATTGAACCCAAATTTTTTTTCCCCTTTCAACATAGGTTTCATCAATTTTTAACCTGGTCTGGCTTACTGTGTATGTATATATGACAGGTATAATTTACATCAATGAAGGTGGAGGGTTGAAAGTTTAAACTTTTACTTCTTAATAAAGATGAAACGTTCACTGGTTTTACAATAAACAATAGTAAAACCCCCTGACACTTAGTATAACCATATGAAATAGAATTTCCTACCAGTTTTATGCCATGTTTGGTTACCCAGCAGATAATGTGACCCATAGACCTATCAATACCATGATGTAAGATCTATCGAGATGTTCAACTTACTAAGATCTTTGAAATTGCAAAAAGGTTAAGGCTGCCTTTTAAGACCTTCTTAACCAGCATGAAAATAAATGAAAACCAACGCTGACGGTAAATATGTTTTATTATTTTTTGATTGATCAGCAAAATTTGAGTCAGAACCATATGAAATAGAATTTCCTACCAGTTTTATGCCATGTTTGGTTACCCAGCAGATAATGTGACCCATAGACCTATCAATACCATGATGTAAGATCTATCGAGATGTTCAACTTACTAAGATCTTTGAAATTGCAAAAAGGTTAAGGCTGCCTTTTAAGACCTTCTTAACCAGCATGAAAATAAATGAAAACCAACGCTGACGGTAAATATGTTTTATTATTTTTTGATTGATCAGCAAAATTTGAGTCAGAACCATATGAAATAGAATTTCCTACCAGTTTTATGCCATGTTTGGTTACCCAGCAGATAATGTGACCCATAGACCTATCAATACCATGATGTAAGATCTATCGAGATGTTCAACTTACTAAGATCTTTGAAATTGCAAAAAGGTTAAGGCTGCCTTTTAAGACCTTCTTAACCAGCATGAAAATAAATGAAAACCAACGCTGACGGTAAATATGTTTTATTATTTTTTGATTGATCAGCAAAATTTGAGTCAGAATTTTCTCAAAGTTAATTCTAGACAAAAAAAAAATTACATCCGTTGGAATACTTTGAATATTTTATTTTTTTTTCAAAACACAAAACATGTGAGTATAGTACTAATTGCGATAAGTATATTTGATCAATTACAGAGAGAAAGAAAAAAAAAACTTGAATAAGAAATTGAATTAGTACCCATATAAGATTTTTATTCACTCAAAACTTTCAGAGGAAACCGATTGGCGGGCAATTATTGAAACAAAAACATTTTTTTATTAACAAATTTTTTTCACTGAAAAATTACCCAAAACCAAGACAAGAATTTTAAGATATAGTTAGTAAGTTTCCTTTCAAATCGATGAACTTTAATTCCTAGTTTAAAACAAAACAATAAAATATGAGTGGTTTTAAATGCATTACAGCCATTGGTATCCCTGCCTATTTGTATCCCACTTTTCCCCACAATGAGATACAGATAACAGAGATACTTTTTAATTTGGGACAAACAAATTGAAATTTTCCAATAAAATACATGTTACAAAGATAACTGCTTCAAAACTTTTCAAAAATATAAACTTTGTAGATGACAAAATAAAAACTTTGGTTTCATTGTTTTGTTACAGAAATGGATAAAAAAAGTAGTTATCATTTGATCATAAGTTTAATCTGATTTAATCAAAAGAATTAATCTTCTGACTGCATCAAAGAATTCTTAGATATTTTCTAAAAATTTTTCATTGAATTATAACTAACAACCTTTTATATTCATTCATTTATGAGCTAAAAATGAACGGAAATGAAGTGTTATTATTTTGTTATCTATGAAGTTATTCATTTTTTGTAAAAACAGTTTTGATTTAATGAACCTTTTGATCATGTAAATACTCTTTAATTCATTTTTGTAACAAAATGAAAGGGAAAAGTTTCGTTATCTATGAAGTTATTTTTTTAAAAAAGTTCTGATACAATTGTTTTTGAAGCAAGTATTTAATTGATTAAAAAATTTAATTCATTAGTCCAAACTTGAAAAGTATACCTGGTATCAGCACCCCCTCGTAAGAAGAATGGGATGCCAATGACCGGGACTAAGTTGTCCAGGGCGCAAACGCGCTTGTACCTTTCAGCATGTATCAGTCCTTCCTAAAATATTTTCAGTCCATATTACAAATAATTTTTATTGTGATAATTTTGGTCACAATAATAGTTATAAGAAATTTTCGTACTGGTCCATTCAAGAAAATAACATTTTTTCCAGACATATTAAGGAATGGATCCTTGATGTTTAGAGAAAACAATTTTTCTTTTCTTTCTTTTTTTTTCAAAAATCCCTCTCTAAAGGGGTTTTCAGTGGTGTGTTGGATTTACAATGTAAGTTTCTGCTAAATTCGTCCCTTAGTTTGTGTTCGGCAGTGTTCACGCTTGTTCTTTGAAGATTTGATCATTTTTAGTGATCACTACCCAACAAAAGGCATGAAAAGTAACTTATCTTTTGACCATCCCTACCTTTTTTCAATTTTTTTCATTGATCACCCCCATCATTGCATGCTGTCAAACGATGTTGGTGACTTGACAGTTTCTATTGAGTGATGAACTAAACCTGGTTCTCACATTTCTTCCTCTTCCCTTATGCTTCTTTAAAAATATTTTTGCAAATATTTCTTTGTTAAATTTTTTCTGTTAAGTTTAAATATTGAAATAGAAATATTGATAATGTATTGATTCTTTGTTGCTTGATGGTTTTATAATGATTTTCCTCCTATTCCTTCTATGAGAGAAATGCTTGTATCTGATGTCGCTCAAGATTCATTTTAAAGTTGTCTTGAATTTTAACTGGCTAAGGGCCAGTTTCATTGATGGGTTGTATTTGCTGATTTGCTATCGGCTGCTTTTGTGGGGAAAAAAAAAATTTAGTTTTGTCTGTCTTATAAATAATGAGAAAATCCTTTTTCTCAGCTTTGATATAGTTTGTTCCAATACACTTGAATTTAATTTTCATTGTATTCGAGTTTATAAGATTAAAACGTGATTCAATGACATTGTTTTCATATATTGTAGATTCAGTGCTCATACAAGATTGAGGTCCAATGACTTAGGCAAATCATTTTTCCAAGAATCTTTGAGGCCAGTCATAAACAAATTAATCTCTATTCTTATTTTGAAATCTTTCTCTTCATACCAGGAAGATGCTCACGAAAACATAATGGTAGATATCGCAGAAATGTGAATCCAGATATATCCTACACTTTACTGTGTGTTTGTTTTGTTTTAAGATTATATTAAAATCAAAATCGAACTGTTTAAATTGAAATAAAATAGAAACTTTTTATTTTCGATTCGGAAAATCCTAACTGGGTGTCAAATAAGTTTATTTTTCATTCAATTTAATTCGATAAAGTATTAGAGATCATTGATCATTATTGATTTTATGACTATTTTCTTACCTTTAACTTAATTTTTTAGTTGTTTCGCGGATAACGACTTTTGTTGTGACGAATGGTGTGATGAATGTTGGAGAGAGGTGAGGAGAGAGGTGAGGTGATTTGGTCCTCGTCATTTCACTGTTGCACGCTTGCGGCCCTGTGGATGTGGAAGGAAGGATGCTGCATGAAGCGAATGGAATGCGTGCCGAGTATGAAGTTGGACATGCTTTGAAATAAAGAGGAAAGATTATTGTGACTATCGGATAGTAAAAAGACCTTGCCATTTCATTCACAAGAGTGAGAGGTGATAAGATTATTGTGACTATCGGATAGTGTTTGTGGTGAAGACATGGTGGTGTAGTTGCAAAGCTGTGCGTATGTGTGAGGCTTGATATCAGTATTTTGGCCAGGGAAAAAATGTACGTTTGATTGAAGAATGAAGATGAGGTACATGTAAGGATAACATAAATAGGATCGATCGTGAGAAGTAATTCTAGGAGAGAAGAAAAGATGGCAAAAGATGTGAACTTTCTTGTCTTGATAGTACTAGTGTTGGTGTCGAAGCAAAGTTTGTCCGAACTGAACTGCTTGGATTCCGTATGGTTGGATGGCTCTAGTGTAATACGTGGAAACCGGGTTCAGTGTGTGAGCCTTACTACCAAGTAAGTGACTTAACTTGGGGGCTATTCTCTGATGCTGATAGACTCTCAACAGACAGACAGACCGACCGACCATGAAAGACAGACAACATGGAATTTTATCCATGCATGTTTCCTGGAGTAAAGCAGTTCAGACATATACCTCACACATACGCACAGCTTTGCAACGTGTTTGTGGTGAAGACACAGTGGTGTAGTTGCAAAGCTGTGCGTATGTGTGAGGCTCGATATCAGTAGAGATAGGTCACGAAGGAAGAATAGTTAAGATCGGATCGGCTGGTGGGTTGGCAAAATGATTACAATCTTAGAGAGAAGGGAGTTGCCAGCTAAAAAGGCTAAGGCCAGAGACATGACCGGCAAGGGGTCCTGGCGCCAATGAGCATTGGGCAATGTGTGTCCAGGGGTTTTATAGGGGCCGTCAGAGGAAGTGACGTTTTTGATATTTCGCTAAAAGAAGAGTTTCGTATTTAATTCCTAACTAAGAGAATGGGGGGCACTCCAGCTGCTTTTTCTTTTTTGACGCCAGTTGAATAAAAGTTATGATAAAACTTCCTTGTCATCGATCCATTCATTTTTCTCCACATCAATGTAAAGTTTTTAAAATCTACATAAGCTAATGTTTTCTCATGCATGGAAGATTTTTATTTTCATTTCAAAACAAACATAAAATCTCTTTTTACGTCACCTTTGAAATCCGTGGTAGGTAATTTTTTTCATAATTTCCATTCTGGCTGGTTAAAAAAAAAATCGAATGAAATGGAAACTATCTTCTTTGACATCCAGTTGTGTCACCCCGACCCAGAAATGATGAGACATATCTTATTTTGATTTTGTTTAAAATATCTTAATTCTGAAACAAAATGAACACACATGGAGGTGTACGTCTGGATTCACATTTCTGCAATACGTACCATTGTTTTTATGGATATCTTCCCGCATCTTGAGAAAGATTTCAGAATGAAAATTAGCATAATTTTCATGTATGACTTGTCACAAGATATGGAAAAAAAAACGATTCACAAGGAAAAAATTTTTGCCTTAGTTTTGTGTCAGTACCATAAATTTGTTAACACTATAAAAGCACGTTAGAGAGATCTTGGGTTTCTGTGACGCATGTAGGGTCTGACTTCAAGGCTTGTTTTATCATTTTGTATTGTACAGGTGGTAACGTACAAGTCACTGCAAAAACCACGAAAGATCATAATTCTTGGAAACAATGAAAAGGAGTATGCATATATTGTGAAAGGAGGTGAGGATCTACGTCAAGATCAAAGGATTCAACTCATATTCGAGAATATGAATCAAATTTTCCGCAAAGATTCAGCCTGTAAGATTCGCAATTTACACCTCAAGACTTACCAAGTGATCCCCATAACACCACGGTAAGCTTTTGTTGTATCATAATGGCCACAATCACTGACCTGATCAAACAAACAAAAAAAAAAACGTGCCAAGGTATTCTTCCCTTTTCACTTGTCTTTCTGTACTTGTGTCCGTTTCAGTTTCCTGGTCACATTTTTTTCATAGAGCCTTGAGATTTTATGTATGTTCTATAGTAGCCTTTTTTTGAAAACAACTCTTTTGTTTTTTTCTAAATTTTTCTTCCTTTCAGAGGGGTGCTCAATTTAATAATCCATTGTGAAATAGACACATTTAATTTTACCACTGCTGTGACATGGTATTTATGATGTTTAGGCATTTGTAGAAAAACTTGGTTGGAATGAGAAAGATAGAAAGAGATTGAGTGTGAGAGAAAGAGTGAATGAGTAAGTTCATGTTTTTTTTAGTTTTTTTTTTTTTTTGTCCTATTGGTTCTGTAACACCCGTTTCCCATTTGAAATTGACAATACCAAACACTGATTTTGGGACCTTTGATCTTGCCAATCTGATACATTGTCCTATGTAACCTTGTATCACTGTCTGAAGATTCAGCGATGACTGGTTGGGTTAGTCTTGGATGACAGGGTGGGGTTATAGTGACAAAAATAAAGCAACTAGCCAACAGTGATTCATTTTTAGGCAAGGGTGGCAGTATTTTTTTAATATGTCACCCCTACTCCTATATCTGTGATCCCGTACCATACAAAAAAAGACCAACAGCCTATCCTGCAAAATAATCACAACAACTCTTAAAAATTACAACAAAAGGCTCCTTTATCAATGACATACAATAAGTCTATCACAGTCTGACCACTTGAAAGGTAGAATTTTCAAGATGACGTACAAAGGCTTTATTCCAATTCATTGAGAACTTTTAGGATTATTGTGTGAGCAGACATGATTGAAAGTATACATGTATGAAAGAAAAAACAAAAATATGTATAAATATCTATCAATCAAAAACGAATTCCTGGATCCACCCCCAAATTTTATCACATCTTCCATACCATATGCTTCACCTTCCCACAAAATTTCATTGACATTCATCCGCAAGTATTGGAGATATCACATGAAATGCAAGAGCAAAATACAGAAATGTATGTGAAAAAATGTCAAAATATCTCTCGGTCAAATTAAAATTCCTGGAAACACAGAAACATCCATCAATTAAAAACAAATGCCACAAAATTCAATCACTCATTTCTTTTCTCACCCACCCACAAAATTTAATTTAAATTCATTGAGAACTTTTGGAGATATTGTGTAGACATACAGGAGCAAATACAGGAACACATTTAGTATTGAGAAGGAAAAAATCTGTCTCAGTCAAAACAAATTTCTTACTGTCTGCCGTACCCTTCCATAAAATTCAATTGAGAATTATTGGAGGTATTGTGTTTACAGACAGGAGAAAGTACTCTAATGTATGGAGTATGAAAATGGTGAAATTTCTCTCAATCAAAGATGAATTCCTACATCTTCCAGAAAGTTTAATGGAAATTTATTGAGTACTTTTGTATATATCATATGGACAGACTGGAGTGCATACAGAAAAAAAAATTTTTCTCATACATTTCTGCATTCAATCATGCTTGTCCGCACAATATCTCCAGAAGTTCTCAATAAATTTCAATGACATTTTTGGGAGACTGGCTTGTAGGAGGAGAAAGAAGTGATTAATATAGTGTGTATTGAAAACGTCTATAGCTCATGAAGTATGTCCGTGATAAAGCCTTTGTGCTCTTTCTCGAGAATTATACACTTCCAGTTGCCAGGCTGTGATAGACTGCGATTGAGCACACCTGATTGTAGAAAAAAAAGCTTGAAATTTTCTGTTGTGATTTTTGGAAGGTTGGCTGGATTTTTCTCGTAGAGCCAACCGATTTTGTAATCAATTTGGATGCCATCTTGAAAAATATACCTTTCCAGCTGTCAGACTGTGGTAGAATTTTGATTTGTTATTAAGCACTCTTGATACTGCAAGAAAACATCGAAAAAACATGTCTAGAGTGAATAATGAACAAGTAATAAGTATTTGGATACTATCTCGATGATAATACAAACTGGGCCACAGGAAAAAATTTGCAACATTTTTCTTCTGAAGTACTTCTATTGAGGATTTATAAAAACTTTACTCCAAGCCTCTAATGAGGAGTTCCCCTGGAACCTCAGTAAGCTGCATTCCAACACACACTATAGCATTTGCTATATAAAGGAATGAATATATATATATATATATATATATATATACAACATGTATGTTTATTGATATAACCTAAAGAAAATTGATCAAAATAGGTTGACTGTCCAACAAAAATGAATGAGCCTAAAAATCAGACAATAGATGTAACAAATTATTTGAGAAAAAGGTAATTGGAATAGGACATCATTTTTATTTTTCTAATTACAACATTAAAAAAAATTTCAAAATGTATAAAATCAAAAAAAAAACAAATGGCTCTTTTTGCCGATAAATAAAAGCAGTGTGTGTGTATATATATATATATATATATATATATAATAATTAAATAATTGTGTCATCCACAGACAGCTGTTTCGTTGTATTACAACTCTTCAGTGTGGCTATAGACTATCCATTATCCCATCCAGTACCATGAGGTAGGATCGAAACCTTTGCTTCAGACCCAGAGGCTTGCATTTTACCTCTGCCTTACAGAAAACTGGATGGTCAGTAGGACCGAATTCAAGCGATATATCAATTATGCACAATTCCTCCTCCACCAGAGTGCTCCATTCCAGAGTTGGAAGAGCATTGCTATATAGCTTATAGTGGATAAATTGGCTTACTTAAAGAGTGCTCAACCCTGAAGAAGGGAGCATTAATATATATATATATATATACATATATATAATAATTAAATAATTGTGTCATCCACAGACAGCTGTTTCGTTGTATTACAACTCCTCTGTAGCTCTGGTGAATAGTATTATTCTTAATGTTTAATTTAAAGTAACTGTTAGGTCTGGGAAGTGTTTTGTTTCCATGGGTAGAGAGTTATATAGTATTTAGGTAGTGATAATTTCTATCTTTTCTCTTTTTGTAAAAAAATAAAGGAGAGAAATAATGAAAAATTAAAAACATTGTTCAAAACAGGTAAATAATGTGAATCAAAGATGAGAATTATTGAAACAAATGATATCTTCTAATTTAGCAAAAAAAGAAAACTACGTATTCACAAGAAATAAAAAAAACTAACAGAGAACAATTGAAAATAAAAGCTTTTAACTGTAACGTAACCTGAGTTAACAAACCATCATAAAACAATATATGATGTTTGCAAGGTAAACAATAACAAATCATTGCAGCCATCACATTGAAAATCATAATGGAAGTTATCTTCTGAGTATCTATGCAACTGTCAGGCCAAGTTACATTGTCTGAGGAGCTATATAAAGCAAAACGAGCTTATACCATTGTAATATATACATATATATATATATATGTGTATATAATGTGTACTTTAGAGAGTGAGACAGACTCGGGAGTGAAGTTTTTTGTGGTAAGGTTTATTAATCCTTATATGTCAATAGTCCATACATGTTTCGGGATTCTTCCCATCATCAGTGGTATGTGCTGTGTGAGTGTGTATTAAAATATGTGTATATATATATATATATTGAAATAAAGGATTTGCTACCCCAAACATATTTATGTCTCTGCCCTGTTTAGGCTTCTTCATATGAATCAGCCTGATTTGCCTGAAGTAGCCCAAAGACATAAACATATTTCAGCTCTACTCCGACTTAATTTGATGTTTAATGTTGAATGAATCAAGCACCTTTGAAATGATATCATTACATATTGGTTATTGCATTATATTGTATTCCTGATTTGTATGGTATGATATATATATATGTTTATATTGATAATGAATATTCTTTTGTAAATTTCTTCTCCAGTATTGGAATGATTGAATTCCTTGAGGATGTTTTGACACTCGAAGAAATCTTTAGAAAAATCCTGCAGCTTTCCAACCTGACCAGATCTTATGATAAGTATGTATTAATTGATTTTATGATTTTATAACATAATATAACATAGATTTCTTCAGTTTTTAAGTGGTTATGCCTGCCTATCGTTTGCTCTGTGATATAGCTCGAAAAAACTTTTGTTTTTTCTTTCAAGAAAATCACCCCCACCAACTTTTTAGTTGGTTGTTCAATTTACAATGTAAGTTCATACAAAATTGATCCGTTAGTTTGTGTCTGGCAAAAATTGTGACTTTTGTGATCACTGCCCAACATAAGGCAAGAGAAGTAACCTACTTTTTTCAAAAATTTTTATTGATCACCCCCAACAAGATATACTGCCAAAAGACTTTGCGCATTATTAAATGAAATCCCCCCCCCAAAACGAAATTCTAGACATAGTAAGAAGTGAAGTTTTTAGATCTCAATGGTGCGTCATGTAGCCAGACTCACTTAAAAACTAAAGAAATCTATGTTGATGTTGATGGTTTTTAACTACTTTACTGCTGATTGATTGATTAAGCGAGTGCAGTTTGCCAACAATTGAGCTTTGAACTTTTTTTCTTGAAATACTGCAAAATGTCCAACAATCTGACAGTACTCTTACAAGAGTGAAGTCCAACAACTGAAAAAAAAGATATTTTTGTTCAATTCTTGGCGAGATTTAGGTGAAAATTATCCCTTTTCCTTCCCTTCTACCCTTGATGACTTTTCCTTCCCTTCTGCTATTAATGACTTTTCCTTCCCTTCTGCCCTTAATGACTTTTCCTTCCCTTCTCCCAATACTTTTCCTTCCCTCCTGCAATTAATGACTTTTCCTTCCCTCCTGCCATTAATAACTTTTTCTTCCCTTCTGCCATTAAATACTTCTGCCCTCAATTTTTCCTACCCTTCTGCCCTCAATGACTTTTCCTTCCCTTCTGCCCTCGATCACTTTTCCTTCCCTTTTGCCCTCAATGACTTTTCCTTCCCTTCTGCCCTTATTGACTTTTCCTTCCTTTTTGCCATTGACTTTTTTTGCCCTTGATGACTTTTCCTTCCCTTCTGCCCTTAATGACTTTTTCTTACCTCCTGCCATTAATGTCTCTCCTTTCACTCCTGCCTTTGATGTCTTTTCCTACCCTTCTGCCCTTAATGATTTTTCCTACCCTTGTGCCCTTAATGACTTTTCCTTGTTTTAGGCCCCTAATGACTTTTCCTACCCTTGTGCCCTTAATGACTTTTCCTTGTTTTCTGCCCTTAATGACTTTTTATTACTTTCTGCCCTCAATGACTTTCTTTCTCTTCTGCTGTTAATGACTTTTCCTTCTCTTCTGCCCTCAATGACTTCTCCTTCTCTTCTGCCCTCAATGACTGTTCCTTCTCTTCTGCCCTCAATGACTTTTCGTTCCCTTCTGCCCTTGATGACTTTTCCTTCCCTTCTGCCAATGTTGACTTTTCCTTCCCTCCTGCCATTAATGACTTTTTCTTACCTCCTGCCATTAATGTCTTTATTGTCTTTTCCTACACTTCTGCCCTTAATGACTTTTCATTCCCTTCTGCCCTTAATGACTTTTCTTCCCTTCTGCCCTCAATGACTTTTCCTTCCCTTCTGCCCTTAATGACTTTCCCTTCCCTTCTACCCTTATTGACTTTTCCTTCCCTTTTACCATTGACTTTTCATTCCCTCCTGCCCTTAATGACTTTTCATTCCCTTCTGCCATTAATGACTTTTCTTTTCCTTCTCCCAATAGACTTTTCCTTCCCTCCTGCAATTAATGACTTTTCCTTCCCTCCTGCCATTATTAACTTTTTTTTCCCTCCTGCCATTAATGACTTCTTCTGCCCTCAATGACTTTTCCTACCCTTCTGCCCTCAATGACTTTTCCTTCCCTTTTGCCCTCACTGACTTTTCCTTCCCTTTTGCCCTCAATGACTTTTCCTTCCCTTCTGCCCTCAATGACTTTTCCTACCCTTCTGCCCTCAATGACTTTTCCTACCTTTCTGCCTTTAATGACTTTTCCTTCCCTTCTACCCTTATTGACTTTTCCTTCCTTTTTGCCATTGACTTTCCCTTCCCTTCTGCCCTTAATGACTTTTCCTCCCCTTCTCCCAATATTGACTTTTCCTTCCTTCCTGCCCCCTATGACTTTCCCACCCTTCTGCCCTCAATGACTTTTCCTTCCCTCCTGCCCTCAATGACTTTTCCTTCCCTCCTGCCCTCAATGACTTTTCCTTCCTTTGCCCTCAATGACTTTTCCTTCCCTTCTGCCCTCAATGACTTTTCCTTGTTTTCTGCCCTTAATGACTTTTCCTTCCATCTACCCTTACTGACTTTTCCTTCCTTTTTGCCATTGACTTTTCATTCCCTCCTGCCCTTAATGACTTTCCCTTCTCTTCTGCCCTCAATTTTTTTTTCCTTCTCCCAATATTGACTTTTCCTTCCCTCCTGCCATTGATGTCTTTCCTTTCACTCCTGCCTTTAATGTCTTTTCCTACCCTTCTGCCCTTAATGACTTTTTTTACCCTTCTGCCCTTAATGACTTTTCCTACCCTTGTGCCCTTAATGACTTTTCCTTGTTTTTTGCCCTTAATGACTTTCCCTATCCTTCTACCGTTATTGACTTTTCCTTCCTTTTTGTCATTGACTTTTCATTCCTTCCTGCCATTAACGACTTTTCCTTTCCTCCTGCCCTCAATGACTGCCTACCTTTCTGCTCTCAATGACTTTTCCTTCACTTCTGCCTTTAATGACTTTTCCTTCTCTTCTGCCCTTAATGAATTTTCCTTCCCTTCTTCCAATATTGACTTTTCCTTCCCTTCTTCCAATATTGACTTTCCTTCCCTTCTGCTGTTAATGACTTTTCTTCCCTTCTGCCCTTATTGACTTTTCCTTCACTTTTGCCTTTACTGACTTTTCCTTCTCTTCTGTCCCCAATGATTTTTCCTTCCCTTCTTCCAATATTGACTTTTCCTTCCCTTCTTCAGTATTGACTTTTCCTTCCCTACTGCCGTTAATAACTTTTCTTCCCTTCTAGCCTCAATGACTTTTCCTTGTTTTCTGCCCTTAATGACTTTTCCTTCCCTTCTGCCCTTGATGACTTTTCCTTCCTTTTTTCCAATATTGACTTTTCCTTCCCTTCTTCAATATTGACTTTTCCTTCCCTACTGCCGTTAATAACTGTTCTTCCCTTCTGCCCTCAATGACTTTTCCTTTTATGAATTTTCTTTCGCTTCTGCCTTTAATGACTTTTCCTTCTCTTCTGCCCTCAATGACTTCTCCTTCTCTTCTGCTCTCAATGACTTTTCTTTCCCTTCTTCAATATTGACTTTTCCTTCTCTTCTGCCCTCAATGACTTTTCCTTCTCTTCTGCCCTCAATGACTTTTCCTTCTCTTCTGCCCTCAATGACTTTTCCTTCTCTTCTGCCCTCAATGACTTTTCTCTCCCTTCTGCCCTCAATGACTTTTCTCTCCCTTCTGCCCTCAATGACTTTTCCTTCCCTCCTGCCATTAATGACTTTTCCTTCCAATATTGACTTTTCCTTCCCTTCTTCAATATTGACTTTTCCTTACCTTCTGCCGTTAATAACTTTTCTTCCTTTCTGCATTCAATGAGTTTTCCTTCACTTCTGCCTTCAATGACTTTTCCTTCCTGACTGTGCTCATAGACTTTTTATTACTTTCTGCCCTCAATGACTTTTCTTTCACTTCTGCCCTTAATGACTTTTCCTTCCCTTCTACCCTCAATGACTTTTCCTTCCCTTCTGCCCTCAATGACTTTTCCTTCCCTTCTGCCCTCAATGACTTTTCCTTCCCTTCTGCCGTTAATGACTTTTCCTTCTCTTCTGCCCTCAATGACTTCTCCTTCTCTTCTGCCCTCAATGACTTTTCCTTCTCTTCTGCCCTCAATGACTTTTCCTTCTCTTCTGCCCTCAATGACTTTTCCTTCTCTTCTGCCCTCAATGACTTTTCCTTCTCTTCTGCCCTCAATGACTTTTCCTTCTCTTCTGCCCTCAATGACTTTTCTCTCCCTTCTGCCTTTAATGACTTTTCCTTCACTTCTGCCCTTAATGACTTCTCCTTTTCTTATGCCCTTAATGACTTCTCCTTTTCTTCTGCCCTCAATGACTTCTCCTTTTCTTCTGCCCTCAATGACTTCTCCTTTTCTTCTGCCCTCTATGACTTCTCTTTTTCTTCTGCCCTCAATTATTTTCCCTTCACTTCTGCCTTTAATGACTTTTCCTTCACTTCTGCCCTTAATGACTTTTCCTTCCCTTCTGCCCTCAATGACTTTTCCTTCCCTTCTGCTGTTAATGACTTTTCCTTCTCTTCTGCCCTCAATGACTTCTTCTCTTCTGCCCTCAATGACTTTTCCTTCCCTTCTGCCCTCAATAACTTTTCCTTCCCATCTGCCCTCAATAACTTTTCCTTCCCTTTTGCCCTCACTGACTTTTCTTTCCCTTTTGCCCTCAATGACTTTTCCTTCCCTTCTGCCTTCAATGACTTTTCCTCTTTGCTTTTAATGACTTTTTCTCCCCTTCTGCCCTTGATCACTTCCCACCCCTCTTGCCTTCATCGTCATTTCCATCCCTTCTGCCTTTAATGTCTTTTCCTTCTCTTCTGCCCTGAATGACTTTTCCTTCTTTTCTGCCCTGAATGACTTTTCCTTCTTTTCTGCCCTTAATGACTTTTCCTTCTCTTCTGCCCTTAATGACTTTTCCTTCCTGTCTTTGCTCATAGACTTTTTATTACTTTCTGCCCTCAATGACTTTCTTTCTCTTCTGCTGTTAATGACTTTTCTTCCCTTTTGCCCTTAATGACTTTTTTTCTCTTCTGCCATTAATGACTTTTCCTTTCCATCTGCCCTTATTGACTTTTTCTTCTCTTCTACCCTCAATGACTTTTCCTTCCCTTCTGCCCTTAATGACTTTTCCTTCCCTTCTTCCAATAGACTTTTCCTTCCTTTCTTCCAATAGACTTTTCCTTCCCTCCTGCCCTTAATGACTTTTCCTTCCCTTCTGCCCTTAATGACTTTTCTTCCCCTTTGTCCATTCAAAGCTTTGTTAATCTACTTGAGCTAATATTTTTATACATTGAAGTTATAAATTGTAATTCCAGGCTTGTTCGGAATTTCAAAAAAAAATTCTGAACAATCTTCAATGTATAAAAAAGAACATATGCTTTAGTAGATTTTGAAAGCCTTCTTTAGCATCTTGTTGGTGTTTTTTTTTGGGGGGGGAGGTATTTTACTTAGCACTTTTTAGCAGTCAAACTAGTGCATTCACTTGGCATTGTTGGCAATGCTGACTTTCAGTCTTGGCAATTTTTTTCTGTTAACAATCATGAAATATATATCAACTTAATATCTACTCCTAGAAAACAAAATATTACTCATAATTTTGAAACATGTCTGACTGCTTTTTGTTCCCCTCTGTCGTCAGTTTCGTTCGTCTAAATCAGTGGTCCCAAATCTGGCTTTGTATGAACCCATGGGGTTGTGAAAAAATTTTTCTTGGTTCTTGAAAAAAAAAAGTGGGGGGGGGTCCCTGGCAATGTGGATTCCCAGAGATCGCATGTGCAACTGAAGCCGGCAGAATACAAGATGGAGAGACAAACCTGACAAATTAAGAAAGTATTGGCTTACAATGCCCATGATAGACAGATCTGGCCAATCCTGGGGAAGGTCTATGTCCAATGACGGATAATATAAGACTGATGACGATATCAAATTAAATAACCATACATTAAGACTCCATTTGAAATCAGAAATCGTAGATATGGACTTCAGGATAGTTGATGAATTGTTGAACATATGGTTCTTGCTTTTATTTGCCTATATTTCTTTTTCAGTGCCAGAGAAAAATATTATGAAATATTTCGAAAATTTGGTGATCCATACAATCAGAGACAGAGATTAAAAGTGTACATGTCGGTCTATAAGCTGTGTAACAGCACCAGTGTGCATCAGAATCTCAATAATGCTGCTAGTTTAGTGCCTTGGGATCTCTTACGGTAAGATTTTTTAATTGTTCACCCTATGCTGCCAAAAGACATTGTGATTCATTTATGTGAGGTATGGAAATCTTTTTGTGATTTGTATTTTTAAAAAAGCACTTGTATCATTTTTGGAACACCTAGTACATTGCTTCTTCAGTAACTGATTTTTGTCAAGCTTCCATGCTGGAATTGGTAATATTATAAAGGTGAAACGTGCCGACCTGTGAAAATAAGGATTGAAGAGCACAGGAAAGCCTTAACATGTGGTGACGCATACAAATTGGGCATGGCAAACCACATTTGGAGCGAGCAGGGCCAGCACAGGCTTTTATGGGATGAAGTGCAAATTATTGATAGGGAGAACAATTGGCGAGCATGACAACTCAAGGAAATAGCTCACATTCTTTATCAGGTGAACTGATTAGCCACCCAAGCATCAATATCAGTAGCAACTGGGAGCCTCTCCACATAAATTACAATGTAAGTTTATGCTAAATTGAATTAGTGTCTAGTTTGCCAGCTTGTTTTTTGAAAATTCAAACTTTTTAGTGATCCAAAAAGAGGCGAGAGGAGAGGAGTAATTTATTTATTGATCACCCCTTATTGCAATTTCTGCTGTCAAATGACGTTGATCATATGACTCTTTCTGTTTCTATTGACCAATTAACCAGACCTGTTCTCTTTTATTTTTCAGCCAATCCTTCCTGAGAATGAGCACCTCACCTGAAGCCTTCCACATCCTTCAAATGAATTTTGCCTCGTCACATGCCGTAATCTGTGTCTGTCACTATATGTTGGGGGTCGGAGACAGACATCTGTCCAATATGGTTATTCATCAGGGAAGTGGTCGGATGATTGGAATTGATTTTGGTCATGCTTTTGGAACAGCTACGCAGGTATATCTGCTCTTGACCTTCCAGTTTTTAAGTAGGTCTGGCTGGCTAGCTAGCTAGCTATATACTGATCACTTGTACAGGCTGCTCCAGTGGAGCTAGAGGGTGGAAAATTTAGACATTTACTCCTTATTATGTTTCCTTCCGTTATTTTGTTGTTTTTTTTTCAAATTCCTCCTTCAGACTTTCTTTATTGATCACTGCCAAACAACACGTGAGAGAAGTAACCAATTCATCTTTCCAATTTCTTTGATTGATCACTTTCAACCCAGCATGAATGTAATTCAATTTCATTACATTATGTAACCCCTTAATGTACCCAAATATGTCCTTTTGCACTCTGGGGAAACTGGCAGCAAAGACCCGTTTTGGAGTCAGTCTGAAAGTTCCAAAATAAAACATCTTTTTAAGAAAGGTTTGTTTCCTCAAATTAACGAAGATAGAGTTATTGATTTGAATAAATTATCATAATGGTGCCTTATCTCAACTGCTTATGTAAAGCCTCATGACAAAATGTAACATGAGAAAAATCACCACCGATATCGTGCGGTGTGAAATGTAAATCATAGGAAGAAACTTATTTAGTATATCTCTGAATTTTTGAGATGAGGTATTATTATTATTTCTATTGATATTCGGACTATCCTCATCTTGGTTAGTATATCTCTGAATTTTTGAGATGAAGTATTATTATTATTTCTCTTATTATTCGGACTATCCTCATCTTGGTTAGTATATCTCTGAATTTTTGAGATGAGGTATTATTATTATTTCTATCATTATTCGGACTATCCTCATCTGAATTTTTGAAATGAGGTATTATTATTATTTCTATTATTATTCGGACTATCCTCATCTTGGTTAGAATATCTCTGAATTTTTGAGATGAGGTATTATTATTATTTCTATTATTATTCGGACTATCCTCATCTGAATTTTTGAAATGAGGTATTATTATTATTTCTATTATTATTCGGACTATCCTCATCTGAATTTTTGAAATGAGGTATTATTATTATTTCTATTATTATTCGGACTATCCTCATCTTGGTTAGTATATCTCTGAATTTTTGAGATGAGGTATTATTATTATTTCTATTGATATTCGGGCTATCCTCATCTTGGTTAGCATATCTCTGAATTTTTGAGATGAGGTATTATTATTATTTCTATTATTATAGAAGATGAGGATAGTCCGAATAATAATAGAAATAATAATAATACCTCATCTCAAAAATTCAGAGATATACTAACCAAGATGAGCATAGTCCGAATAATAATAGAAATAAAGAGACTTGTTTTATTGAAAATATTACTTTTTCCATCACAGAATAAACTCATCCTCTGTTTCTCTCTTATTTTTGTCCAGGTTTTCTGTGACACACCATTATTTATTGTCATGTCTTAACAGCCTATCTTAATTTAAAATCCTATGTTTGTTTTCATTAGTTGTGTTAGTTGTGTTAAAACTTTCTCTTTCTTTCTCTTAGTTCTTACCGATTCCTGAGTTAATGCCGTTCCGTCTGACCAACCAAATTTTAAATGTTTTCCTCCCGCACCAGACAAAAGGTATCTTGGAAGGAACGATGACTTGTGTGCTCAATGCTCTACGATCGGATAAAGAACTATTACTTCTAATGATGGATATTTTCATCAAGGAACCATCTGTTGATTGGCTGGTAAGCTGACCTTTCCTTTTTTTTCTGTCTTTTTTCTCTTTTTTTCTTTTTTTTTCTCTCTTTTTTTCTCTCTTTTTTCTCTCTTTTTTCTCTCTTTTTTCTCTCTTTTTTCTCTCTTTTTTCTCTCTTTTCTCTTTTTTTCTCTTTTTTCTCCTCTTTTTTCTCTCTTTTTCCCTTTTTTTCTCTTTTTCCCTTTTTTTCCTCTTTTTTCTCTTTTTTCTCTTTTTTCTCTTTTTTCTCTTTTTCCTCTTTTTTCTCTTTTTTCTCTTTTTCCTCTTTTTTCTCTTTTTCCTCTTTTTTCTCTTTTTCCACTTTTTTCTCTTTTTCCTCTTTTTTTCTCTCTTTTTCTCTTTTCTCTTTTTCCTCTTTTTTCCTTTGTTCCTCTTTTTTCTCTTTTTTCTCTTTTGTTCTCCTCTTTTTTCTCTTTTCTCCTCTTTTTTTCTCCTCTTTTTTCTCCTCTTTTTTCTCTCTTTTGTTCTCCTCTTTTTTCTTCTCTTTTTTCTTCTCTTTTTTTTTTCCTCTTTTTTCCTCTTTTTTCTTCTCTTCTTTTTCTTTTTTCTCTTTTTTCTTTTTTCTCTCTTATTTTTCTAATGAAATCAGTTCTATGGATCAGATTTTTTACCTTCGCCAACAAATCAAGTATTTACAATATGGAGCATTTATATCTGACACAATGAAGTTATTATCATCATCAGCTGTTTAGTGTCCTTCATTTGTTATAGACATTCCCCATGATTCACCAGAATTCTCAATCAGAGGCGTTAATATTTTCTGAATTTCTCTAGTTTGTCACGCCATCTTATTTTCTGCCAGCCACACTTTTGGATATGATCTGTAAGGATCTACGTTGTGAGTCATGATGTCCAATGGTTGTCTGCCATTCTTGCAACATGACCAGCCCATTGCCATTTGAGTTTTCTAATGGTTCCTATGATTTCTCTGTTATCTATCTCATATACTGTGCTGTCTTGTAATCTTTCCATCTGATGTTGAGCATGATTCTCTCATGTGCATGTTGCGTGGTTCTCAGGTTGTGGGTCAATCTTTTGTTTAAGATCCTTGTTCCAGCTCCATAGGTGACTATCAGGAGGATGCATTGGTTGTAGACCCTTCTTTTTCTTTGACTAATGCGATTTTCTTGTTCTTGAAGGTTGAGCTTGCTTTACCAAAAGCTTGCCAACCTAGTGTGATTCTTTTTGGAATCATCCAACATACACAGGAGAAACATGCTGTACATTGCATGGAGGAATCACAAGACAGCACAATATATTAAAAAAACAGGGTCAGAGATATCAAAGAATTCATTTGAAAACCTCGAATGGCCATGGTCTGATCATGTTGCCAGAATGTCCGGTGGGCGTCACAACATGGATTCCCAGAGATCATGTGTGAAACTGGCCGAAAAAAAATATGATGGCCTGATGAACTAGGCAAATCCAAAAAGTGTTGACTCTGCAATGGCCATGACCAAGATGTCCGCCAAATCTTGGGAAAGATGTCCGCAGGCTGATGATGATGCTCTTTTTTATCTACATTTATCTACGACTCTTATAGGTATGTGTACTTGTTTTTCAATTCAGTGAATGTACCCCTTAATTTACTTTTTTTTTTTTAAGCAGTACTTTCGCCTAAAAAGGAGAACAAGTACGTGCACTTCATGAGTGAATTAAAATTGATGAGGACTGGAGTTTCTGCCGACATGGATATGTGGAGGGACCTACCAGGATAGGATGTAGAGATAAGAAAAATGAAAGGAAAAGAATATCTCTAATTACATGTGAGATAGTCCATAAAATGTCCATCAATTTGGTTATCCTAGTTGTAGCCACTATGAAGTTATCTTAAGAAATCCCACCTAACTATGGTGAGAGTGCTTAACTTAGATAGAATGTGGTCTTGCGATGAATTTATGATGATGCATGTATAAAAAGAAAGTGTATATAAAAACTATATTAACTAGAGAGAGAGAAGAACTTGCCTCGAGGCTGTCGGAACACAGAATGAGAGAGAGAGAGAGATTTACCGCCACAGTTTAAATATTGTAAAGATAACTATGTATCTTGTTGGTAGTTCTGTGTGACGTCAAAGAGGAAGCGACAAGGAGTTTACCATTTCTACAGAGACATAGGGGTTAGAGAGTGGATCTCTGCCAAGGGCAGATAACTCCACATATGTATGATTTTCTTTTGCTGGAAAAAGTAGGCACTACATACTTATTTAACTGTGCTACGAAGGATGTTATTAACAGTTAATGACTCTTGTGTGTCATACATAAATGCCCCACCCTGTACAATGTGGAGTTTTCTGTTCACTTTTGTTGTTAAGCATGAATTTGTGTATTTGATTAGAAACTGTCAACAAATACTGTCAGCTTAGGTTTCTTCAGTTTTCAAGTTGGTCTGGCTATAGTATGTATATATCACATGTAAGTAGCAGCTGCTAGGCTGCTCAAGGGTTTCTCCTTATTTTGCCAAGAAAAAAAATCTTTTTGAAATGTTTCATAAAAATTCCCTACTAAATAGATTTCATAATGAGGGGTTATGTTTGCAATTTAAATTTATGCTAAATTAGTTGCTTAGTTTGTATCAGGCGGTGTTCATGTTTGTTTTTCGAAAATTCGAACTTTCTGGTGATCACCACCTAACAAAGGGTAAGAGAAGTAATTTATTCATTAATCATCCTCTTTTTCCAACAAAGGGTAGAAATAATTCATTCAATGATCACCCCTTTTTCCAATGTTTCGATTGATCACCCCAACATCAAAAGATGCTGGTCATGTCAGAGTGTCTATGGACTAACTGACCACATCAGTCTTGATTTGTCCTAATCTACATTTTTTGCAAGAAAAGAGAGTTGAAAAAAAATTTGTTGCACATTTTCAAAACTATTAGATTAAACTGCATTTTTTTTACACCGTAGATGAAAACGCTAAAAGTGAAATATTCACTTACACTGAGGCAGTTGCCAATTCCAAAGGTGCAAGTGTGGAAGTGGTTGGACTTTATGATGTGTGGAGCAGCCTTCCATGATAGTCATGTCAAATAATTTTCTGTCCATCATACAAGACTACAGCTTCAAAGTTTTGCCAATTTAGACATTTTATATCTAGATTGAGATCTATCGTCAATTTAGATATTTTATATCTAAATTGAGATCAATCGTCAATTTAGATATTTTATATCTAAAATGAGATCTATCGCCGATTTAGACATTTTATATCTAAAATGAGATCTATTGCCAATTTAGATATTTTATATCTAAATTGAGATCTATCGCCGATTTAGACATTTTATATCTAAAATGAGATCTATCGCCGATTTAGACATTTTATATCTAAAATGAGATCTATCGTCAATTTAGACATTTTATATCTAAAATGAGATCTATCGCCAATTTAGACATTTTATATCTAAAATGAGATCTATCGTCAATTTAGATATTTCATATCTAAATTGAGATCTATCGTCAATTTAGATATTTCATATCTAAATTGAGATCTATCATCAATTTAGATATTTTATATCTAAATTGAGATCTATCGTCAATTTAGATATTTTATATCTAAAATGAGATCTATCGCTGATTTAGACATTTTATATCTAAAATGAGATCTATCATCAATTTAGACATTTTATATCTAAAATGAGATCTATCGTCGATTTAAATATTTTATATCTAAAATGAGATCTATCGCTGATTCAGACATTTTATATCTAAATTGAGATCTATCGTCAATTTAGACATTTTATATCTAAAATGAGATCTATAGCCAATTTAGATATTTTATATCTAAAATGAGATCTATCGCCAATTTAGATATCTTATATCTAAATTGAGATCTATCGCCAATTTAGATATTTTATATCTAAATTGAGATCTATCATCAATTCAGATATTTCATACCTAGATTTGGATCTATTGCTAGTAGAGATATAATTAATCATTATGGGAGGTTTTTGAGCCCCTAACAGAAGATGGACTAATTTTCAATTTGGACATTCACAACTTTAACTACTGATAATGTCAACTGAACATTGACACTATTACAATGCAAACTGTTTAGTGTTGGTTCAATAAGTTTAGGTCTTGAAGTATGGATGTCAATGACAAACCCTGAGGAAGGCCCTAAACTGCTCTTAATGAAGGAGAATTATCAACAGCAATGGTTCAAGTATTTTCTGGAGTCTTTAGGGTTCCAACATCAACCAAATAACATCCTCTCGAGGCAATAGAAAGGGTCAAAAAACTGGAAAATGGGTCCCACACATGAGCATCGGCAGCCACTTATCCGATGGTGGGGAAGGGTGCAGAAAGATATATCCCTGGAGGGGAGTGGTGGGGTGCACAAATTCGGCGAAGGCTTCTCGGATTGCACTATTATTGGGTGGGTGCGGTTAAAATTTCCTGTGGATTGAAGGATCCTGATCCACGCAATTTTCTGGAAGGATCAATGATGGACTGATCCCTTAGTTTGTGTCCAGTAGCATTCACATTTGTTTTGTTTTTGTTTTGTTTTTTTGTTTTTTAAATTTGGAATTTTTAGTGATCATGGCCCAACAAAAGGCGAAAGAAGTAACTCGCTTCTTTCCATTCCCAATATTTTAATTGATCATCCCAACATGACATGCTGCCAAAAGAGATCAGTTTCTATTGAGTGACTCACTAGACCTGTTTTTATTTCATTTTGTAGCAAAATGCCCAAAAACAGAAACAAGATGATGAAATTTCAGGTAAGTCTTCGAGTTTTATCAATTCACTAATTAATCCCAGTGAAAAAAAAATGCAGATTGGCATCAATACACTACACATAGTACGTTTGATGTTTGGGAAAAGTGCCGCCCTTTCTGAATCTGCACTGATCGGGTAATTGTTTCAATGCAAAAAATAATGAAGTTCAGGTCAACAGATGGGATTCATTTTTGTCGTAGATGAAATCAAGCGAAGATTCACCCTAGGATGGCAAGCCTTTGGTAGAGCATGCTCAAAAAGAAGGGTATACAACCAATGCTTCAGCCAATGAGAGAATAATGCTACCCCCCCCCTTTTTTCTGGCCTTTTGGCGTGGATTAAAGTGTAGTATCTGTTCCACGGCAGAGACCGAGGCGCCAGTACTGACACTTGCCTGCCAAATGGGCCAAAGATTGTGTTGTGGTGAGCATCAAAGTCCAAGTGAGCAGGTGATATGCTCTCTTAGAGTCAACCTTCAAAAACAAGTCAATCCCAATAATCCTAAAAAGAAGAGTATACAACCAATGCATCCTCCCGATAGTCACCTATGGAGCTGAAACATGGAACCTGGAACCTAACCAAGAGACAGACCTGCAAAATGAGAACCATGGAAGAATTATGCTCAACCTCATGTGGAGAGACCACAAGACAGCACAATACATCCAGGAGAAGACAAGAGTCCGAGACATCGTAGAATCCATTAAAAAACTCAAATGGCAATGGGCTGGCCAGGTTGCAGGAACGGTAGACAACCAATGAACCTCGCGTCTCACGACATTGGTCCCCCGAGATCACATGCACAACCTAGGCTGGCAGAATATTAGATGGAGAGACAAGCTAGATAAATTCAGAAAGTACTGGCTCCGTGATGCCCACGATAGAGAAGTGTGGTGAATCCTGGAGAAGGTCTATATCCAACGATAGTCATTGAGAGATTCATGATGATGGCATACTACGTAGAAATGTGGGTATTACGTATTATGAAAGTATCAGCAGTTTCAACAAATATAAATTGAATTGAAACTCTTATTTAATGAATTGAAACTCTTAACTTTTTTTATAGATGAATTTGTCCAATGTTGGTAACGTTTCATTTTTCTCCTTTTATTCCAATAGATCACAATAACAGCATTCCGTGAAGCTTTCCGTGCATTGATTGCAAGAAATAACGCTAGAATATTACGTATGAAAACCAGAAGCCAAGCGTAGAATGTGTCGCCTGAAGTGGTGGTGGCCATAATTTTAAGAACACGAATAAAACGACACAAAAAATTGTTTTTAAAGTTAATAGATTGCATTGAATAATAATTTTCTTAGAGAAGGAATATCCACTGTCTAGCAAGTCATTTCGCCATTACTGAACCTTGAGATACAAATTATAAACCGCACTTCAGTGAAAGTGCTGGGTATTACTGTACAGGTTTATCCTGCTATCTCAGAGAATGTTTATAAAAAAATGTAAGGCAAACATTGCTACAATCGCAATGAAAGATAGGTTTAATGGTGCTTTTTGAACTAATGTATCCTGTTGAAATCCTGGTAGCTCAATTGGTAGAGCAGGCTGGGTTAATCATAATTTCCCTTGGCTACAGTGATGTGGGTTCGAATCTCACCTAAAGCTTATTCTTTATTTACTCACTAAAGTGATCGCCTTGAGCAAAAGTTGCTATAAAAAGCGACTAATAAAATTAAGATGAAGGTAAGACAGACATAAAAGTTTAAAGTAACAATGAATTATGATACTTCAACCATAAAGATAGAAAAACGCATTAAATACAGGATGTAAACAAACAAGGTTACGATTGGCTTTAAGGAAACGTTTAAGGTCGCTATTAGTACCATTAATTTATGAGTGTTCCCAGACTCCAAAAATGGTTAGAATTGGATCTCAGGCTGTGTCATCAGAGGTTGTGGTGGTGGGAGTTACAGAAGGCTGTGGTGTACTGTGATAAAGCATGATGCTATTTTCTCCTTTTTCTTTTTTGTTTCAGTGGAAGAGTCCATTGTTTAAAATAGTGGGTGGGAGATATTTTTTGCAGCAAACTTGATTTTAAGTGGGAAAGTTCATCGTCACTAACACTGTTCATTATATAGACAAATATCTGATTTTTTTTTCTTCCATTATTTTATCAGAAACTGTCAACATAGATTTCTTCCGTTTTTAAGTTGGTCTGGCTGGCTAAGTATGTTTTACACATACAACCTGCACCAATGTAGCTGTAGGGATGAAAATTTCAACATTTACACTTTTTTGAAGAAATATTATTCTGATATTATTATATCATTTGAAAAAATGCTTTTTCTTCTTTTGACCCCACCCCCAAGTGGGTTTTTCGTGTAGGGGGGGGGAGTAAATTTTTGTTGTAAGTTTATGCTCAATTGATCCCTCTGCTTGTATTTGTCAGCCTTCATGCTTGATTTTAATATTTTTTAGTGATCATTGCCCAGCAAAAGACTAGAGAAGTAACTTGGTCATTGATCTCCCTTTTTTCTATTTTTCTTTTCCATTGTTCACCCCCAACACAACATGCTGTCAAGCTATGTTAGTCACATCACACTTTCTATTGAGTGATTAACCAAAGCTGTTCTCATGTGTTTTTTCTTTCTCTCTTTCCAGATGAAGAAGACCTTACTTGGTACCCTAAAGAAAAAATTGCTTTTGTGAAACGAAAATTCCTTGGCGAAAATCCTTGTTTTATCACCAGGTGATCATTTTCATTCATTTTCAATTATTTCAATTTTTTCTGCTAGATGTATAAAACAATTTTATTGATATAACTAAACTAATTGATGCATGAACACACCCCCCCCAAAATTGCATGTTCATTAGACAGTGGTTAATGAATTACTATGAATCTGAACATTACTTGAATTTCTTAACTTAAATCATTCTAATTACTGTAAGAGCTTGATTATCTTGAATAACCTGTTAGAAACGTAAAACTATATTTACCTCAGCAGACAAAACATGTTCCAATCAATACAAATTATCACCAGTAATTGTTTTAATAAACTGGAAAGGAATTTTTTTTTTGTAAACATTCTAATTAACTTGTTTAGGCCTTGTTTTATTTGAGGGTTAAAAAGCAAAGACATTTCATTTTTTAATAAACCTGGAGAAGTTATACATCATTTTGAGGATTATAAGAATTTCATTTATGGCAAAATTATAGAAATATAATGGTCTGGTGATCTCATTATGTATTCAAAATTGGCAAAATTTTGTGTTCATTTATATACAGTCTTGGCCTGGCTGAGTTAAAGGGGGATAATATTTTGAGGATGGAATTGTAAGTTTAGGTGAGAAATCTTCAATTTTCCATGTATATTTTATGATATACATGCAAATATTCTGAAATTCAAAACAGTCCTGGTTCCAGGCATTTGAGTACTCAGTCTGTGCATATATTACTTGTTTATTTTAATGATATTTTAAGAAAAACTATAAAAAAATATCAGGAAAACAGAAAATCTTAGCTTTTGAAAAAGCTGTGAGGGAACTACAGAGAATGATAGATTGAAAGAAGACATTACAGAAATAAGTTAGAAAGAAAACAATACCAATTTCATGAAAGGATATTTACAAGGAATAACTTGGAATACGAACACATTTGTGCCTTTTCTGATTTTTTCATATATTGGCCTATCAGTTGTTTATATAAAATGGCTCTCAAGTATTTGAGCAAGAAGTATTGTTTACAAGTATCTGAGCGAAAAGTATTGTTTACAAGTATCTGAGCAAAAAAGTATTGTTTACAAGTATCTGAGCGAAAAGTATTGTTTACAAGTATCTGAGCAAAAAAGTATTCTTTACAAGTATCAGAGTAAAAAGTATTGTTTACAAGTATCTGAGCGAAGAGTATTGTTTACAAGTATCTGAGCTAAAAGTATTGTTTACAAGTATCTGAGTGAAAAGTATTGTTTACAAGTATCTGAGCAAAAAGTATTGTTTACAAGTATCTGAGCAAAAAGTATTGTTTACAAGTATTGTTTACAAGTATCTGAGCAAAAAGTATAGCTCATAAGTATCTGAGCGAAAAGTATTGTTTGCAAGTATCTGAGCAAAAAGTATTGTTTACAAGAATCTGAGTGAAAAGTATTGTTTACAAGTATCTGAGCGAAAAGTATTCTTTACAAGTATCTGAGCAAAAAGTATTGTTTACAAGTATCTGAGCAAAAAAGTATTGTTTACAAGTATCTGAGCAAAAAGTATTGTTTACAAGTATCTGAGCAAAAAGTATTGTTTACAAGTATCTGAGCGAAAAGTATTGTTTACAAGTATCTGAGCAAAAAGTATTGTTTACAAGTATCTGAGCAAAGAAGTATTGTTTACAAGTATCTGAGCAAAAAGTATAGCTCACAAATATCTGAGCTAAAAGTATTGTTTACGAGTATCTGAGCAAAAAGTATTGTTTACAAGTATCTGAGCGAAAAGTATTGTTTACAAGTATCTGAGCAAAAAGTATTGTTTACAAGTATCTGAGCAGAAAGTATTGTTTACAAGTATTTGAGCTAAAAGTATTGTTTACAAGTATCTGAGCAAAAAGTATTGTTGACCAGTATCTGAGCGAAATGTATTGTTTACAAGTATCTGAGTGAAAAGTATTGTTTACAAGTATCTGAGCGAAAAGTATAGTTCACAAGTATCTGAGCAAAAAGTATTGTTTACAAGTATCTGAGCGAAAAGTATTGTTTACAAGTATCTGAGCAGAAAGTATTTTTTACAAGTATCTGAGCAGAAAGTATTGTTTACAAGTATCTGAGCAAAAAGTATTGTTTACCAGTATCTGAGCAAAAAGTATTGTTTACCAGTATCTGAGCAAAAAGTATTGTTTACAAGTATCTGAGCGGAAAGTATTGTTTACAAGTATCTGAGCGGAAAGTATTGTTTACAAGTATCTGAGCGAAAAGTATTGTTTACAAGTATCTGAGTGAAAAGTATTGTTTACAAGTATCTGAGTGAAAAGTATTGTTTAAAAGTATCTGAGCGAAAAGTATTGTTCACAAGTATCTGAGTGAAAAGTATTGTTCACAAGTATCTGAGCGAAAAGTATTGTTTACAAGTATCTGAGCAAAAAAGTATTGTTTACAAATATCTGAGCAAAAAGTTTTTTTTTTCAAGTATCTGAGCAAAAAGTATAGTTCACAAGTATCTGAGCGAAAAGTATTGTTCACAAGTATCTGAGCGAAAAGTATTTTTTTTCAAGTATCTGAGCAAAAAGTATTGTATACAAGTATCTGAGCAAAAAAGTATTGTTTACGAGTATCTGAGCGAAAAGTATTGTTTTGCAAGTATTTGAGCGAAAAGTATTGTTTACGAGTATCTGAGCAAAAAAGTATTGTTTACAAGTATCTGAGCAAAAAAGTATTGTTTACAAGTATCTGAGCAAAAAAGTATTGTTTACAAGTATCTGAGCAAAAAAGTATTGTTTACAAGTATCTGAGCAAAAAAGTATTGTTTACAAGTATCTGAGCGAAAAGTATAGTTCACAAGTATCTGAGCGAAAAGTATTTTTTTTCAAGTATCTGAGCAAAAAGTATTGTTTACAAGTATCTGAGCAAAAAAGTATTGTTTACGAGTATCTGAGCGAAAAGTATTGTTTACAAGTATTTGAGCGAAAAGTATTGTTTACAAGTATCTGAGCAAAAAAGTATTGTTTACAAGTATCTGAGCAAAAAGTATTGTTTACAAGTATCTGAGCAAAAAAGTATTGTTTAAGAGTATCTGAGCGAAAAGTATTGTTTACAAGTATCTGAGCAAAAAGTATTGTTTACAAGTATTTGAGCGAAAAGTATTGTTTACAAGTATCTGAGCAAAAAGTATAGTTTACAAGTATTGTTTACAAGTATCTGAGCAAAAAGTATAGCTCACAAGTATCTGAGCGAAAAGTATTGTTCACAAGTATCTGAGCGAAAATTATTGTTCACAAGTATCTGAGCGAAAAGTATTTTTTTTCAAGTATCTGAGCAAAAAGTATTGTATACAAGTATCTGAGCAAAAAAGTATTGTTTACGAGTATCTGAGCGAAAAGTATTGTTTGCAAGTATTTGAGCGAAAAGTATTGTTTACGAGTATCTGAGCAAAAAGTATTGTTTACAAGTATCTGAGCAAAAAAGTATTGTTTACAAGTATCTGAGCAAAAAAGTATTGTTTACAAGTATCTGAGCAAAAAAGTATTGTTTACAAGTATCTGAGCGAAAAGTATAGTTCACAAGTATCTGAGCGAAAAGTATTTTTTTTCAAGTATCTGAGCGAAAAGTATTTTTTACAAGTATCTGAGCAAAAAAGTATTGTTTACGAGTATCTGAGCGAAAAGTATTGTTTACAAGTATTTGAGCGAAAAGTATTGTTTACAAGTATCTGAGCAAAAAAGTATTGTTTACAAGTATCTGAGCAAAAAGTATTGTTTACAAGTATCTGAGTAAAAAAGTATTGTTTAAGAGTATCTGAGCAAAAAGTATTGTTTACAAGTATCTGAGCAAAAAGTATTGTTTACAAGTATTTGAGCGAAAAGTATTGTTTACAAGTATCTGAGCAAAAAGTATAGTTTACAAGTATTGTTTACAAGTATCTGAGCAAAAAGTATAGCTCACAAGTATCTGAGCGAAAAGTATTGTTCACAAGTATCTGAGCGAAAATTATTGTTCACAAGTATCTGAGCGAAAAGTATTTTTTTTCAAGTATCTGAGCAAAAAGTATTGTATACAAGTATCTGAGCAAAAAAGTATTGTTTACGAGTATCTGAGCGAAAAGTATTGTTTGCAAGTATTTGAGCGAAAAGTATTGTTTACGAGTATCTGAGCAAAAAATATTGTTTACAAGTATCTGAGCAAAAAAGTATTGTTTACAAGTATCTGAGCGAAAAGTATAGTTCACAAGTATCTGAGCGAAAAGTATTTTTTTTCAAGTATCTGAGCAAAAAAGTATTGTTTACAAGTATCTGAGCAAAAAAGTATTGTTTACAAGTATCTGAGCGAAAAGTATAGTTCACAAGTATCTGAGCGAAAAGTATTTTTTTTCAAGTATCTGAGCAAAAAGTATTGTTTACAAGTATTTGAGCGAAAAGTATTGTTTACGAGTATCTGAGCAAAAAAGTATTGTTTACAAGTATCTGAGCAAAAAGTATTGTTTACAAGTATCTGAGCGAAAAGTATTGTTTACAAGTATCTGAGCAAAAAGTATTGTTTACAAGTATTTGAGCGAAAAGTATTGTTTACAAGTATCTGAGCGAAAAGTATTGTTTACAAGTATTGTTTACAAGTATCTGAGCAAAAAGTATTGTTTACAAGTATCTGAGCAAAAAAGTATTGTTTACAAGTATCTGAGCGAAAAGTATTGTTTACAAGTATTTGAGCGAAAAGTATTGTTTACGAGTATCTGAGCAAAAAAGTATTGTTTACAAGTATCTGAGCAAAAAGTATTGTTTACAAGTATCCGAGCAAAAAGTATTGTTTAAGAGTATCTGAGCGAAAAGTATTGTTTACAAGTATCTGAGCAAAAAGTATTGTTTACAAGTATCTGAGCAAAAAGTATTGTTTACAAGTATCTGAGCAGAAAGTATTGTTTACAAGTATTTGAGCGAAAAGTATTGTTTACTAGTATCTGAGCGAAAAGTATTGTTTACCAGTATCCGAGCAAAAAGTATTGTTTACAAGTATCTGAGCGAAAAGTATTGTTTAAGAGTATCTGAGTGAAAAGTATTGTTTACAAGTATCTGTGTGAAGAGTATTGTTTAAAAGTATCAGAGCGAAAAGTATTGTTTACAAGTATCTGAGCAAAAAAGTATTGTTTACAAGTATCTGAGCAAAAAAGTATTGTTTACAAGTATCTGAACAAAAAAGTATTGTTTACAAGTATCTGAGCGAAAAGTATAGTTCACAAGTATCTGAGCGAAAAGTATTTTTCAAGTATCTGAGCAAAAAGTATTGTTTACAAGTATCTGAGCAAAAAAGTATTGTTTACAAGTATCTGAGCGAAAAGTATTGTTTACAAGTATTTGAGCGAAAAGTATTGTTTACGAGTATCTGAGCAAAAAAGTATTGTTTACAAGTATCTGAGCAAAATGTATTGTTTACAAGTATCTGAGCAAAAAGTATTGTTTAAGAGTATCTGAGCAAAAAGTATTGTTTACAAGTATCTGAGCAAAAAGTATTGTTTACAAGTATCTGAGCGAAAAGTATTGTTTACAAGTATTTGAGCGAAAAGTATTGTTTACGAGTATCTGAGCAAAAAAGTATTGTTTACAAGTATCTGAGCAAAAAGTATTGTTTACAAGTATCCGAGCAAAAAGTATTGTTTAAGAGTATCTGAGCGAAAAGTATTGTTTACAAGTATCTGAGCAAAAAGTATTGTTTACAAGTATCTGAGCAAAAAGTATTGTTTACAAGTATCTGAGCAGAAAGTATTGTTTACAAGTATTTGAGCGAAAAGTATTGTTTACTAGTATCTGAGCGAAAAGTATTGTTTACCAGTATCCGAGCAAAAAGTATTGTTTACAAGTATCTGAGCGAAAAGTATTGTTTAAGAGTATCTGAGTGAAAAGTATTGTTTACAAGTATCTGTGTGAAGAGTATTGTTTAAAAGTATCTGAGCGAAAAGTATTGTTTACAAGTATCTGAGCAAAAAAGTATTGTTTACAAGTATCTGAGCAAAAAAGTATTGTTTACAAGTATCTGAACAAAAAAGTATTGTTTACAAGTATCTGAGCGAAAAGTATAGTTCACAAGTATCTGAGCGAAAAGTATTTTTCAAGTATCTGAGCAAAAAGTATTGTTTACAAGTATCTGAGCAAAAAAGTATTGTTTACAAGTATCTGAGCGAAAAGTATTGTTTACAAGTATTTGAGCGAAAAGTATTGTTTACGAGTATCTGAGCAAAAAAGTATTGTTTACAAGTATCTGAGCAAAAAGTATTGTTTACAAGTATCCGAGCAAAAAGTATTGTTTAAGAGTATCTGAGCGAAAAGTATTGTTTACAAGTATCTGAGCAAAAAGTATTGTTTACAAGTATCTGAGCAAAAAGTATTGTTTACAAGTATCTGAGCAGAAAGTATTGTTTACAAGTATTTGAGCGAAAAGTATTGTTTACTAGTATCTGAGCGAAAAGTATTGTTTACCAGTATCCGAGCAAAAAGTATTGTTTACAAGTATCTGAGCGAAAAGTATTGTTTAAGAGTATCTGAGTGAAAAGTATTGTTTACAAGTATCTGTGTGAAGAGTATTGTTTAAAAGTATCTGAGCGAAAAGTATTGTTTACAAGTATCTGAGCAAAAAAGTATTGTTTACAAGTATCTGAGCAAAAAAGTATTGTTTACAAGTATCTGAACAAAAAAGTATTGTTTACAAGTATCTGAGCGAAAAGTATAGTTCACAAGTATCTGAGCGAAAAGTATTTTTCAAGTATCTGAGCAAAAAGTATTGTTTACAAGTATCTGAGCGAAAAGTATTGTTTACAAGTATTTGAGCGAAAAGTATTGTTTACGAGTATCTGAGCAAAAAAGTATTGTTTACAAGTATCTGAGCAAAATGTATTGTTTACAAGTATCTGAGCAAAAAGTATTGTTTAAGAGTATCTGAGCGAAAAGTATTGTTTACAAGTATCTGAGCAAAAAGTATTGTTTACAAGTATCTGAGCAAAAAGTATTGTTTACAAGTATCTGAGCAGAAAGTATTGTTTACAAGTATTTGAGCGAAAAGTATTGTTTACTAGTATCTGAGCGAAAAGTATTGTTTACCAGTATCCGAGCAAAAAGTATTGTTTACAAGTATCTGAGCGAAAAGTATTGTTTACAAGTATCTGAGCAAAAAAGTATAGTTTACAAGTATCTGAGCAAAAAGTATTGTTTACAAGTATCTGAGCAAAAATATTGTTTACAAGTATTGTTTACAAGTATTGTTTACAAGTATCTGAGCAAAAAGTATAGCTCACAAGTATCTGAGTAAAAAGTATTGTTTACCAGTATCTGAGCGAAAAAGTATTGTTTACAAGTATCTGAGCGAAAAGTATAGTTCACAAGTATCTGAGCAAAAAGTATTGTTTACAAGTATCTGAGCAAAAAGTATTGTTTACAAGTATCTGAGCAAAAAGTATTGTTTACAAGTATCTGAGCAAAAAAGTATTGTTTAAAAGTATCTGAGCGAAAAATATTGTTTACAAGTATTGTTTACAAGTATCTGAGTAAAAAGTATTGTTTACAAGTATCTGAGCAAGAAGTATTGTTTACAAGTATCTGAGCAAAAAGTATTGTTTACAAGTATCTGAGCAAAAAATATTGTTTACAAGTATCTGAGCGAAAAATATTGTTTACAAGTATTGTTTACAAGTATCTGAGCAAAAAGTATTGTTTACAAGTATCTGAGCAAAAAAGTATTGTTTACAAGTATCTGAGCGAAAAATATTGTTTACAAGTATTGTTTACAAGTATCTGAGCAAAAAGTATTGTTTACAAGTATCTGAGCAAAAAGTATTGTTTACAAGTATCTGAGCAAAAAGTATAGCTCACAAGTATCTGAACGAAAAGTGTCGCTCACAAGTATTTTTTTTTTAAAAAACAACATAGAACAGAATTATTAAACAGAAATGGAATAGCAACAAAATGCGGGCACCATTCAAAATTTCCATTAACAAACATAGCTCAATAACCCACATATAGATATATTAAAAATAAGTAACATAGATATCTTATTCATATAGCCACCCCAAAGAACAATCCAATCAGCATTTTAGATATGAGGAAGTAGACCACACCCAATATAATCAAACCACCCACTAAGGACATATAAAAGGGATCCTAGTATGGGGAAATATTTTTAGGAAATTTAAGTCAAAATAAAACACTCTCAGAGAGAATACGTACCGAAAACTGATAGAAACAACCACTCACTGTTAATGTAAACACTCACACCATATCCCCTGGCTTGTAATTTATAACCACCAACAGATTTACACAACCTACTAATAAAGTGGAAGACCTCACCATCTCGAAAGTAGACACCCCTCAAAAAAATGTTGCAAACAGGAATCTAAAATATACCAGATCATTTGCCTCAAGAAGTCCAAACAGGGCAGAAACATGAAAGTGTTTGTGTAGCAAATCTTCATTCTATTATATTTCAAGCTCTACTTTGAGCCAACTTAATATTTAAAGTTTAATCCATCAAACACACTATGAAATAAACCCATCATACATCAGATATTGCATTATATCATATCACATTCCATCCCTAATTTGTACCGTGTGTTTATATATATATATATATGTTTGTATTGTGGATGTGAAGTGATCCTCCAGAGCGTGGATGCAAATATATCTTGAGTTTTTCTCTTAACCTTCCAATTGTCATTTTCACCTACATATACATGTGTGTATATATATATATATATATATATATATATATATATGTATATATATATATATATATATGTATATATATTGTGTGTGTGTCTTTTTAATTTTTTGTTTACTATACATTTCTTTGTCTTTTCAGGGATGAATTAAAGCTTGGCCATTCCAAAAATGACGCTTACAAAAATTTTGAACTTGTTGTGCTTGGAGACAAGAAGTACAACATTCGAGCATGTTTACCACAGAAGTCTCTCACCTGTGATCAACAGGTGTCTGCCCTTATTGACCAAGCAACAGATCCAAACATTTTGGGTCGTACTTATATTGGCTGGGGACCCTACATGTGAAAAGATGTGTGGAACCCTACATATGAAAGTTTAGATGCATTTGATTTTTTTTATATTGATTACACATTGGTGAGAAGTGCACAGGAAGGACAGTCTTGTTCATAATAAAATCATTGTTTACTAACTTCATTCTGTCCTCTATTAAACTGAGTTGTGATTGTATAATTGATGTGTTTGATCTGTTGTTGAGATATCCTTGTTTTGATCAAGTATATATCCATCATGCAGGTGTGGGGTTTTCTTTTGGAGTTGGTCTCACCACAAACTATACTAAGCCCAGCCGTGGTTCTGGGTTAGTAAAAGAGGGCAACAAAACGGAATTTCATTTATATGTTTTATATAGAATATTGATTATCAATATCTCTGGAGACGGGAAATGCCTATTCGCAGTTGAAAAGAGAGGAAGCCGATTATTATCTAAGTCAAAATGACGACTGGTCTCTCATATCACGAACGGTAGTCTACTGAATGGTTGCAGCGGTTGACGGTCATTAAGGGCGGACGGCTGACATGAGAGAGAGAGCTGGCAACAATTCTCTTCTCCAACCCCAAATTTCACTCTGCTTTTCTGGTCATGAAATTCTCTCTATTTAAGCCCTTGGTATCGACACTGTATCTCTTGTCCCTTCTCTTATCTCTCCCTCTCCTGCCATCTCGACCTTTCTGGAAAAACCCAAAACATTGACCCTCATTCATCTTGCAACGCAGGTCTGTTCAATATCATAAATTAGTCTCCCCCTTCTCCCAAGGACTCTGAAAATAACTTTTCTTTCATAAGCTTTTACTCTCTCTCTCTAGACCCCAAACACTGACCCTTATATCTGGTTTGTTTTCACACCCAGGATTTGACAGATGACACTAGATTGAAAAAGTACAGATAACTCAACTTCCCATGACATGGTCATCGAATCGGGAACAAAACCTTTTTCCAAAAGCATTTGTTTTTGCAACCCAGGACTTGACAGATGACACCAGATTGAAAAAGCACTGGTGACCCAACTTCCTATGACATCTCGAAAAACACATTATCCCCTTTAACACAGATAACTCCTTTTTGTAATAACAATAGTAATTACTGGTAATAACCATAGTAATTTTTGGTAACAGCCATAGTAATTTTCGTAATTATCAGGACACGGGGGACTCCTGGCCTCCTAGTGTCACACAGGTGATATGAATCAAAACATAGTTATATATATAGTTATATTGTATTCTTTAACATACTGTTCATATCATTTCTTTCAATGACTATGTTTTGCCAAATCAGTGAAATGAAAGAAGTTTCAATTTTTTTTACAAAAAATAAATGTTGGATTGAAACGAAGGCATAAAACAGGCATATTTTTTCAATGAAAAGTTTGTACGATTAAACTTTTTTACCAAAAAAATGTAAGTACATAGTTTTAATGTCTTTATTTTCTGAAAAAAGTAAATACGTACATAGTTTTAGTTTAATTAAAACAAGGGTGTAAAACCACTATTTTTATGATCACAAGTTTATGTAGCCAAAGTGAAACCAATCTATTTTTACAAAAAAATAAGTATATTTTGCCAATTGGGTAATTTCGACAAATCAGTATGACATATATGAATTATTTGACTTTTGTGTGGGCATAAGTAAATATATACTTTTAACTTATTTTACAAAAAATTAATATGTAATTCAAGTTTGATCAAAAGTTTATTTCATCAAAACAGGGATATAAAATATCTATTTTTTACAATCAAAATTTAGTGAATTAAAGCTTTTTTTTTTTTTTTTTTTTTTTTTGCAAAAATTTTTCCAATTAAATTTATTTTAATTTATTTTCATCAAAATAATTTCCTTTCTATGACCTTGCACCAATGGAAGTGTTTGAATTCCATTGTGATAAAACAGCTGGCTTCAACACAATGAATTTATCAAATAGGCACACATGTTTAGCACTAAACACAGTGTTGGAAATAAGAAAGATTTTGAAAGTCAGGCACAAAAGATTTATATTCAGAAATAAATAATTTCCTATAAATGTATCTCCATGGCATAGTTGGTTAGTGTGTTTAGTTTGTAATGAAGAGATTGGTGGTTCGAATCCATCCAGTAACTTTTTTTTTAAAACAATAGTAGTCATTCAATAGTGGGATGTCAAGTGTACATATTATTATTGAAGAAAACAGGATTAGTAAGTGTTTGAATTCAATCTTGATAAAACAACTGGCTCCAACACAAATTTGTCAAACGGGCAGGCATGTTTAGCACTCTGTCCTTAATAAGTAAGTTAAGTTTTCACACAAATCAATGACTCTAATTTTGTTATAATTTTTGTTAAAGTCAACCAATTTTAATAAATTTTATGTCATCTTGTAGACACCTTTATTGTGAATATCTTTTTTAATTACACCAACTCACGAAAATTGCCCTGAAAAATGGTACACACAAATTTTGGGGAAATCTTCAATCAAATTTGATATAACACAATGCACACTTCAACCATAGAAATGAATTACACAAAATTTTCTGTAAACACTTAATTTGACCCTGCAAATGTAATTTATTTTTTAAAACAGGATTTTCCTATTCGTAAACATAGTGTTGCAAATAAGAAAGATTTGAAAGTCAGGCACGAGAGATTTATTTTCAGAAATGAATTATTTTTGATAAATGTATCTCCATTGCACAGTTAGTGTGTTTATTTTGTAATGGACAGATAGGTTGTTCGAATCCATCCAGCAACTACTTTTTTCTTGAAACGATAGTAGTTATAGTTGAACATGACGAATGTACATATTATTAAAGAAAACAGGACCAGTAAGAAAATGCGTTCCTGCACATTGTGTTAATGTAGTAAAAAAACACTGAATAAGAATATTCTATCATAAGATAGAGAAAAAAAATTATGCAGTCGCACAGAATAGCCATTTAAAATTGCATATAAGTAAACTTGGTAAGAGATTGGTGGTCGGAAGGCTTGCAATCCCAAAGTGATTCTTCGCTCGATTTCCTCCTCTTTTGAGGGTCTCATGGAGATTTTCGTTTTACTGAAGTTCATGCATAGGCCAACTTTTTCACTTTCTTCGTTTAGATCATCTCGCATTAGTTGGAGGTCGTGTAGGTTCTCTGCAAAAAGGACCATAAGTTTTAATTCTTGGATGAATTAAAAGAAAGAAAGACTGGAGTTTCCTGCCAACACAAAGATGTTTGGAGAGATCTACTGAGATAAAGATCAGGATGAAGGAAGAATGGAGGAAAAGGAATGTCACTTAATAAATGCATGATAGAGCCTTATGATGTCTCTCACATGGAGAGATCACAAGACAGCGTAATATATCGGAGAAAACGGGTGTCCGAGGCATTATAGAATCTATAAGAAAACTTAAATGGCAAGGGGCAGGTTATGTTGCAAGAATGGCAGGTAACCGATGGACAACACTATTCACAATATGGATCCCCAGAGATCACACGCGCAACCGAGGCCAACAAAATACAAGATGGAGAGATGAACAGGACAAATATTGGCTCCGTGATGCCCATGATAGAGAAGTGTGGTGGATCCTCGGCAAGGTCTATGTCCAACGATGGACATTAAAAGACTGATGATATTGTTATCGTTGGAAGTCCGACCTAACTACATTGAGAGTGCTTAAATTGGTAAGATGTGTTCTTTAAGTAGAAAGAAGTATGGATTACTTTTTATACGTGATGGTGTGTGTGTGAAAAGTAGGTGTGTGCAAAAACTATATAAACTACCCTAACTAAAGAGCTTACTTCGAGGCCCCCAGAACAGATAGAGGTAGAAGGTTTTACCACCAAAGTTTAAATACCATAAAGATAACGATCGGTTATCTTATTAGTAGTTCTGCGTGATGTCAAAGAGGAGGTGACAAAGAATTTACCATTTTGAAGAGATTTACAACTGTGTAAAGAATTGCAAGTAGATTCCTGCCAAGGGCAGATAATTTCATATATGTGTATTTTTTTATTGCTGAAAAGGTGGGCACTACACAGTCAAACTGCAAAATTGCAGTCGAAATGAGAAAGAAAAAATACGGAAGAACAAACCTGCAAAATTCTCGTAGTTCTAATTTAGTATGAACTGTATCCGTATTTACTCGCTTTCCCACGAGAACAAGATGTGACAGTTGGTCTTTTTCAAAGTGGGGTCCCGTATACGGGAAAGCTAAAAACAAAATGGCTCCAGGTCCTGCAACTGGTGTTGCGAAGGCGTCAGGGCAAGCTTTTGCCTAGCCTTTTAGTGCAATGGGGAGGTGCTGCCCTGGGGCTTACTGATCCCCCGAGACAGGGCAGAGTTACTTTTGAGGCCATAGGACATTCGTCTAACGCTCAGTAATACCGATCCTTAGTAAGCAATCATCGGCCAAGTCATTGCACCGATACAAAGCTACCAAAGAATGTACGACTGCAAGCTGGTACTACATCTCGATCCCTGGTTAGTATGAATTGGATCCCAGTTAGGACCGGAAGTTAATCGATCAGGAAAGCAAGTATGGTAGACCCAAAGTCACTAAAACGTTCACATCTTATTACACCTTGACTTATAAGGATTAAATGAAATATCAGAGACGGAATTACAACATATGTGACACTTATTTATACATATTCATTCTATAAAAAATATTAAATTATCTAATTATATTAATCATCAGGGACAGTATTAGAATCAAATACTAAAGACCCGAAAAACACTGGATATATATATATATATATATATATATATATATATATATATATATATATATATATATATATATATGGTACAGATTAGGCTAGCAGTATAACATAATATAATAATTTATCAATAATATAGAGCCACTTTTGAAATGTAATGGATTTATTTCATAGAGTGCTCGATACAAACAACTTTTTACCATTGAAGTTAAGTTGTTTTAGAGTAGAGCTGGAAATATATAGTAGAATATGGATTCGCTACATAAACTAGCTCATGTTTCTACCCTCACCAGGCCTCATCAGGCGAATAGAATCCACATTCTATCATATATATATATATATATATATATATATATATATATATGATTAAACGAATGAATTATAATGAAGAATCTGTACTCTTTTGCCTTCAATTTCTCTTTTTTTTCACGTCGAATCCTTAAGCCAAATTCAACAGAAATTCGGGAATTATCATTTGATTTAGACAAGTAACACAGGAAAATCTTTGGAGTTGGTATATTGATTATAACGGAGAAAAATAATTATAAATCTTGAGTATAATGAACGAATGTGCAGATCTACAAGGAACCGAGAAATTTACAAAAAAATAACTGAGCAAGAAAAAATAATATAGTTTAATTTTTGTCTTCATAATTATAAATAAATATCATCATCGTCAGTCTTTTAGCGTCCATCGTTGGACATAGACCTTCCCCAGGATTTGCCACACTTCTCTATCATGGGCGTCACGGAGCCAGTACTTCCTGAACTTGTCTAGCTCGTCTCTCCATCTAACATTTTGCCGGCCTCGGTTGCGCATGTGGTCTCGGGGATCCATGTTGTGAGTAGCGATGTCCATCGATTGTCTGCCATTCTTGCAACATGGCCAGCCCACCACCATTTGAGATTTTTAATGAATTCTATGATGTCCCTAAGTCTTGTCTTTTCTCGGATGTACTGTGCTGTTTTGTGGTCTCTCCATGTGAGGCCCAGCATTATTCTTTCATGTGTACGTTTCATGGTTCTCAATTTACGGGTCTGTCTCTTGGTTAGGTTCCATGTTTCAGCTCCATAAGTGACTATTCGGAGGATGCATTGGTTATACACCCTTCTCTTTAGGATTAATGGGATCCTATTATTTTTTAAGGTTGACCTAGCTCTGCCAAAGGCTTGCAATCCTAGTGTGATTCTTCGCTTGATTTCCTCTTCTTTTCAGGGTTTCATGGAGATTCGTTGTCCTAGGTAGATATAGTGATCTACTTTCTCCAGTTCTATGTCTTTGATTCTGATCTCAGTGTTTTTATCTCCGATGTGGTTGTTGCACATGATCTTCGTCTCGCTGAAGTTCATGTGTAGGCCGACTTTCTTACTCTCTTCGTTTAGTTCATCTATCATTAGTTGGAGGTTGTGTAGGTTCTCTGCAAAAAGGGCAATGTCGTCTGCAAATCTGAGGTTGTCCAGATACTCACCGTCTATTCTAATCCCTTTACTCTCACAGTCTAGTCTCCTGAAGATCATCTTGAGGCAGGCTGGGAAGAGTTTAGGTGAGCTGGTATCACCTTGTCTTACTCCTTTCTGGAGCTGAAAGGGGTCCGAGTCTTTATGTAGCCTGATAAAGGAGCTGCCGTGATTGTATATATGTTTCAACACTTCAACATGTACTGGATCTACACCTTGCTGACTGATGGCCTCCATGACCTTAGGGATTTCTACTGAGTCGAACGCTTTTTTGAAGTCGATAATTCCAATTCTCCCTGCTAACCCTATCGAGATTATAATCGGAAAATAACGTTATTTGAACATATTAGCAGCTATAGTGTCTCCGTGGATATGATCTTGTCAAATAATGGCATTTTGTTTAATCTTATCAATTTTGAATAATTACTTGAATAAATATCACATCTTACAGAAACATTCTAGAAATCGATCGTATGTTGGTTTTAAGAGATTATTAGTGAAGGAATATTATCTCAAATGACCCTTCTTCAACTGGGCCGCTGTAATGAGCACGCTGGGGTGACCCAAATCACTATAAATAACTTTAAATAATCATTTCTCTAAAATAAGTATTCATGATATAAATAATGTTAGAACATGTGGTTTGATTAATTGGACAAGTTGTGCAATCCTTCTTGCAGCGATCATTCCGAACATGTTGCCTCATCAGGTTCCATGTATTCTCCGATGAAAAGCCCGTTGTTTTCAAACGATGTCGCTGGAACAGAATGACAGCCTTGAAAAGGAATTGAATAACTTCGAAGAGAAATCAAGTGGTTCAATTCTTGATTGAATAAAGTCTGTTTATGAAATAATCCATATGTTTTTTTATGTACTTCTCTTTTCTCGAAACTTATGGGTATTTTTTTCTCTCCAGAGACGGGATAGTGTATTATTGCTTGCAGCTAAAAATGCAGCTTGGCTTTTCATTTTGCACAAAAACAAACGGTCGACTTTTAGATGTCGTCTTCCTTTCTATCTGAGAGCAGAGATGTCCCGTGTCTGACCTTATTTGAGGTCGGCTGGGAACTAACTACTTTTCATCTATCTATTAGTCTCTTTTAACATATCGACACGTACACATACACCCACACAGTACATAGTGGCCTTAAACACACACACACACACGCGCGCGCGCGCACACAATGAGTGGTTGACAAACATGCACAATGTACCAACCTACACGCTTTGCAACTCTGCCCCCCAGTCATCTTGACGGGCAGAATTTAGCCGGGTGTCACTCATCACCTAACTATATATACTAACACGCAACCCCACCAAGGCAGAAGGACAAATCCTAATGTCCGTATTGATTAAAATATCCTTCCACAGATCCTCCGTCTCAGCGAGTAATCTTTTAAATGACCATTGTGCGCACATTCAGACTATAGTTGGGGAGTTGATATCTCCCCCAAAAGCAATGTATTTGACCACTTGGCATTCACATTTCGATCTGGTTTCTCAGTGGTTCAGAACGGAACTATAGCACACGCATGCCTGAAAACGTGAACACTCGCTTATATATTAGCAACGTATTTGCAATGTAATACCAACACGTTCAGGCGAAATCATTTTCAGTGGCCTTATGCCCTCCATTCGCATATTCCCTGTCTGCTACTGGGTTAAGCTCCATTCCAACTTCTATTCCGACTGAATATGATTATCACAACTTTTGTATTGTATGTATAACAGATAGAAATAATAAATATATACATTTTTTTTTTGGAATAAATGTATTTATATATTAGAATGAAATAAGTGCTTGTGTTGTTGTAGGATAAATCTAAGTAGTTATGAAAGACTTGTCGGTTCAGCTCAATCGGAGAGGGCCAACCACCAATCAGTTGGTGGTGATTTCAAATCACAGTAAGGGATTGGTAATTTTACATATCGGTTTGGTTGAGAGTAGAGACTTTACTCCCCTAAATTTTGTGAGGGTTGTGCTTGTTGTTAGGGTAGAAAAATAAAATTTACTCCAGACTTGGACTGGAGTTGAACAAAAAAAGATTACATCAGTGTTGAAAGTGAGGGGGTAGTAGTTAAAAGGGATATATCCTTCTTGTTTCAAGTATGACTTTGAACTGTAGGGGTCAGACATTCTCAACGGGAACAATGTTTCTTCGAGAGGGTGAAAGTTGAGTTATTCATGTAAAAAAAAACAAAAAACGGTGACCTTTCGTTTCAAGTCGGTAAAATCAAGAAATAAGGGAAAACTGCCCTTACTTGATGAATTGTGAAATATATATCATTAAAAAATCTCTTTAACTTTATCGTGTTATTTCATTATGTCAGCGCGCGAAGGTCACCCTCAATCTCCAAATAAATAATTTGATATGAAATTTACTTGGCACAGCCGAGATGAAACATTCCATAAAACCTATTGGAAGATGCACTGTCGAGATACCTATCTAGCAACAGGTATTAGATAATCTAGAGGAGTCGTTCTCTAGAGGGGCAAAATCGTCCCGGTGGAGTGAAATCCAAGACTGGGGGCAATATATTGAAAAAAAAAAAAACATAGTCAAAAGGGAACGATAAAATCTTGCTTATTATCGTATGGAGGGATCACAAAACAGCACATTATATTAGAGAAATGACAGGAGTCAGAAATATCATAGAATCGATCAGAAAAATGGCATTGAACTAGTCATGATGCAAGAACGTCAAACAACCACTGGACGTCGTGATTTACTGCATGGATACCCAGAGATCATATGCAAAACTGTAGCCGACAAAAAATAAGATAGTGTGACAAACTGAACAGGTTCAGGAAGTACTGGCTCCGAGACATCCATGATAGAGAGGTTTGGTGAATCTAGGAGAAGATCTATGTCCAATGACGGAAGCTAAAAAGCTGGTGATGCTGAAGGAAAAAAGTTGAGATACTCTACTCGAGGCGGTCTATCTTAAACGTATGGAATGAGCAGAAGTCTTGAACCTTGTGTACTTATGGTACACCGAACCGACAAAATTGCACAATTGGTGAAGTTTTGAAATATTCTCATAAGACAAAAATAAGTACGTAATTTGATTAAAAGTTTACTTAATGAAAACAGTGATAAAAGCAATTACTATTTACTATTAAAAGTTTATATAATCGAAGTGAAATCAAACTTTTTATTAACTTGAAAAAAAGTAAATTTTGCCATCGGCATAACACTTGTAAAGTTGAAGATGTTTACTCCTATTTAATCTTTTGCCACCCGTTGATCCCAAGGATCAGAAACTCTTCAAGATTACCAGGTACCAATTATCTCCGAGGCTACCTTCAGTGGCTTACTCTTTGTTAAGACATAATTCAATAAAGTCACACGGGTTGTCAAAGTTAATTCTTATTTACTGTCCCTATCAATAATGACTGTACAGGCTGTTTAAAAAAGAAACAAGCTTGGTTGCGTCAGGGTCAAACTCCCTTGCAGCATTAAAATCTGAAAAGGTAAATAAAACAGGTTTAATTTCTCCGTACAATATCATTCCAAAACTACGTGTCCTGTTCTGTAAATGGAATTCGCAAACTTGAGCAATACAAGTCGACCCGGGTTGGGCTTCAGAAGTGGGAGTGAATTTGTCATCAGTTTTTGCTCACGTCACTGTATTAATGTTGTTTTTCGTGCATGAAGTCTTTAGTTTTTGGTCAGGTCATTATCATCCGTCATTGTTGTTACAAACGAAAATAAGATAAAAACTCAAGAGTAGGAGTTTGACTATAGAAAACTATTCAAATGATCCGTATCTTGCACGAATGAATCGCTGCGGCCTATGTGTGTACCATGAATAATTATCTGAAAGAAATTATCTAAGATACACCAGTAAAAGATTTGGACGAACTAAATCAAGAAAGTAAGAAAGTTGGCCTCCACATGAACTTCAGCAAAACTAATATCATGAATATGTTGAGAACATGTTGAAGGCAAGGACCCAATGATCAAATTTGAACACTCTGAGCTGAAGAAAGCAGACCACTACGTTTACACAGGACAATGGATCTCCATGAAATCTTCACAGAGGGGAAGAAATCAAGTGAAGAATCACATTAGGTTCATAAGCTTTCGGTAGAGCAAGCTCGACTTTCAAGAACAAGAAAATTCCACTAGTTATAAAAAGAAGGGTATACAACCGATGCATCCTCCCGATAGTCACATACAGAATAGAAACATGGAACCTAACCAAAAGACTAACCCTAAAACTGAGAACACATCCAACGTGCTCATGAGAGATTCATGCTCAGCCTCGCACGGAGAGATTATAAGACAGCATAGAATATTAGAGAAAAGGCAGGAGTTCAGGACATCATAGAAACTGCGAGAAAACTCAAATGGTAATGAGCTGGACATGTTGCAAGAATTGTCAGACAGCAGTTGTAAGAGTAAAACGCTGAATTTGAAAGTATTCGAATACTGAAGAGAACGAAGGAACCTTTTGGAGATATTGTGTGGACCGACAGGAACGACACAGATAATACACAGTAGAGGCAGACACACCACTACTTCAAAAATACGTTTTCTATGATAAAGTATTCAGCCACCTCTGCTTTATCTGGTAGTATGATCATCAAGTTTCCAGTTCTCCTCTAATGCTGTGTTTTGTCATTGTTTCATCATTAACATCAGTCTGTTAACGTCAGTCGTTGGACACAGACATCATCATTCGCCAGAGCTCTCTATCATGGGTATTGCAGAGCCAGTACTTTCTAAATTTATCTAACTCCCCACACCATCTCACTTTCAGTCGGCGACAGCTTTGCACCTGATCACTGGGAATATATATATATATATATATATATATATATATATATATATATATATATATATATATATATATATATATATATATATATATATATATATATATATATATGTGTGTGTGTGTGTGTGTGTAGGTGTAGGATACCGGCCTCTGGGTCTGAAGCGAAGGTTTCAATTCTGCCTCGTGGTACTGCATGGGATAATGGATAGTCTATAGCCACACTGAAGAGTTGAAATACAACGAAACAGCCGTCTGTGGATGACACAATGATATATATATATATATATATATATATATATATATATATATATATATATATATATATATACCTAGTATTACCATGAATACTATTACAACTTCATATTATATATTTTTTAATTCATCCAATTGATAGTGTTGCTAACTCTCTGTTCTTTTTCAGATTTTTTGCTTAAACACAATCTCAGTGATCAGACCTAATAATGCTGGTCAGTAACCTCTTGCTATTTTCAAACTGCTCGAACCACTTTGTATCAGTAAGATGTTCGTATATCCCACCATAAAGAGATTCACTGAACATTAGACTGTCGAAGACGTATAACGATTGGGCCGTTCTCGGACACTTGAGACCACCGGTGTCATCAAAGCTGTTACAAACAGAACCAAGAGAAATCATTTGAGAAATTAGAAAATCATGCTTAGAGGAATGAATATTCCACCCAAATCAAGGTCCCAGCTGATCAATAGTAACCTCGGACTAAGGGCCTATCATTATAGAACTCATCATCATCAGTCTTTTAACGTCCGTCGTTGAACATAGACCTTCCCCAGGATTCGCCACAATTCCCTATCATGGGCATGGCGGACCCAGTATTTCCTGATTCTGTCAAGTTCATCTCTCCATCTTGTGTTCTGTCGACCTTGGTTTCTTATGTGATCTCTGGGGATCCATGTTGTGAGATGTGATGTCCATCGATTGTCTGCCATTCTTGCAACATGGCCTGCCCATTGCCATTTGAGTTTTTTAATAGTTCCTATGATGTCACGAACACCTGTTTTCTTCCTGTCTTGTGATCTCTCCATGTAAGGTTGAGCATGATTCTCTCATGCGCACGTTGCATACTTCTCAGTTTGCTGGCCTGTCTCTTGGTTAGGTTCCATGTTCTAGCTCCATAAGTGACTATCGGGAGAATGCATTGGTTGTGTACTTTTCTCTTCAGGATTATTGGGATCATCTGGTTTTTGAAAGTTGAGCTTGCTCTGCCAAAGGCTTGCCATCCCAAAGTGATTGTTCGCTTGATTTCCTCTTCTTTTGAGGGTCTCATGGAGATTCGTTGTCCTAGGTAGATGTAGTGGTCTACCTTGCCGAGTTTTGCATCTTCTATTTTACTACCCAATCCCAGTCAACTACATATACACCCAACAATGACCAATACTCCCACTAGATATAAGATCAACCTAATATAAATAGATAACATAAAACCTCCCGGAAATACTTGGACTAACAAAAATAACATACATATCCCCACAAAAGTACCAGAAACACAAATACGTATACAAACGAACACAATAACAAGAAAAATAGAATAATTCCATTGATACAAATAACTAAAACACTAGACACCACAGGGATCACCCCTCTACCACTCCTCAAGCTCCCATAAGCAAAGGCCACGAGAAAACTACCCCTCCTATACAAACTAAACAAATCCTAATTTCAGCTCTGATGAAAATCAGAGATCGGGCATTAAAATAGTTGTTAGAGCAGTACACAAGCAGGCGATTTTCACAGTTGAAGATTATTTCAAACGCCATAATGATAGAATCTATGCCCATAGTTCTAAGGAGAGCTTCTGATGTCACTCGGAAAGCGCGTTGAGGCTCTCATCCCTATTCAGCTATGATGCGGTGAGAAGTTAGTTGCGAAGGTGTTGCTAAGCTTCATTTTTATGAGAAATGAGTCAAGATAACTGCCCATGTGTACCTCAGTGATATTCTCAAGGATCGAGGTAAATATTTTAGTGGGACCATGCGCCATGGTGAGCATTGAACACTTCAACGGGACTCTGCTCCACCTCGGAGGGCAAGAATCACCCAGCATCTACCCGGGGACAGTATTCCAGATTTCTTTGTTTGAAGAAGTCCAAATTTCAATCTTCTTGATTGAGGTCAGAGCTGGAAAGGATTCGGGATTCTTGAACGTTCTCTGATGAGAGTTGCCACCAATTTTCCAATGAATATCGTGCGTGTTGCAAACGATAAATGATCACTTAAAGCTGTGTGTAAACAACAAAGGAGAGAATTTTGAATAACCTTAAGTAATGCTTAAAGCATAATTAATAGATACACTGACTCTTACTTTGTTTTATAATTCATGTGTTCCTTCGATCAGCTACATTTATAACAGTATTCATGGCAGTACTAGGTATAGAAGGGAACTTTGCAAGTGTATTTTTATTACTACACGTGTTTCGGCTCTTAGAAGCCTCCACGTATTTAAAAGAAATTCAGCTGTGTACGCCCGTATTTGTAGAGGTGAAAGGACTCACACGCAGCGAGAAGAAGGGTCAAAATGAGATTGGTCAGTTTCCAGGAATGTTTGTGTTACTGTACGGGCTTTTTGAATGGAGGGTTAGTATCTAGCATTTAATGGATAAGTGTTTGCATATATGGGAACGGTTGGAAGTGGATGTGTTATCTTAATCTTTTTACAAGTAGGTGAAACTAGGTGTGTGTGTGTGTGTCCGTTTTCTTATGGCGAGCGCACTGTATATCCACACTGTTTCTCAACGGGGATAGTATGTGTTAACTTATACCTTGCATGTTAATATTGTAATATGTTGTTTTTATGTAATTTTGTTTTAAAATCAGAGCATTAAAATAGTTGCAATCCAGAAATGCCCATACCTCTAGGTTATCGTGTTGCATTAGGATTTTAGCGCTGCTTCCATACATCTTCGTGTCATGGAGTCGTGTATTTTTTGATGAGATTGGCTTTGTGAAAGTAGGAATGGTGGTTGAATATGTTCGACTAAGAAGTTTGTCTCTTCGTCAAGTTTTATAGCTCTTTTTTGCTCATATATTCTTCTCTTGGGCGGTCTCGATATTTTCTCTGGTGTAGATCTTGTTGCAATCTTTCCACGGTATTGTGTACACGCCAGCTTCGGGTGGTCGCAGTTGTTGTTGTAGTTTGTTTATGAAACCTTTGATGGTTGCTGAAGTTTTGGTGGCAATATGTATTTTCGTTTTGCTCAGATCGGAGCAGAGGTCGGTGGAGTTGACTTGACGAATAATGCGATGCGTCTAAAGGTGTTGCTATTCTTTTTATTTTGTTAAGTGTTAGTTGAGTGAATCTAATGTGCCTTTGGTCTTGCATTGCATATGAAATGCCGTGAATCCTGGAATGAACAGGAGGATTTTTCCATATATTTTCTTCGTCGTCTGGGTTACGAAAGGAGTAAGACAAGGTGATACCAGCTCACCTAAACTCTTCCCAGCCTGCCTCAAGATGATCTTCAGGAGACTAGACTGTGAGAGTAAAGGGATTAGAATAGACGGTGAGTATCTGGACAACCTCAGATTTGCAGACGACATTGCCCTTTTTGCAGAGAACCTATACAACCTCCAACTAATGATAGATGAACTAAACGAAGAGAGTAAGAAAGTCGGCCTACACATGAACTTCAGCGAGACGAAGATCATGTGCAACAACCACATCGGAGATAAAAAAACACTGAGATCAGAATCAAAGACATAGAACTGGAGAAAGTAAATCACTATATCTACCTAGGACAACGAATCTCCATGAGACCCTCAAAAGAAGAGGAAATCAAGCGAAGAATCACACTAGGATTGCAAGCCTTTGGCAGAGCAAGCTCAACCTTAAAAAATAATAAGATCCCATTAATCCAAAGAAGAAGGGTGTATAACCAATGCATCCTCCCAATAGTCACTTATGGAGCTGAAACGTGGAACCTAACCAAGAGACAGACCCATAAATTGAGAACCATGCAACGTACACATGAAAGAATTGTGCTGGGCCTCACATAGAGAGACCACAAGACAGCACAGTACATCTTGGAAAAGACAAGAGTCAGGGACATAGAATTCATTAAAAAGCTCAAATGGCAGTGGGCTGGTAATGTTGCAAGAATGGCAGACAACTGATGGACATTGCGACTCACGATATGGATCCCCAGAGATCACGGCAAAATATTTGATGGAGAGACGAGCAAGACAAATTCAGAAAGTACTGGCTCCGTGACGCCCATGATAAATGTAGCGAATCCTGGGGAAGGTCTATGTCCAACGACGGATGTTGAAAGACTGATGATGATGATTATTATTCTGAGGCCCCCCCTTGGTAGAAACCGACGATTGATCCTGATTTTTTTTTTTGGATTGAGTTGGGAATAAAAGTGTAGGTATCAGTTCTTGCCAGTAGCTCTGCGGAAAACGCCAAATTTGATATAATTGTCAGGTCTTTGTAGTAGGATATCGAGAAACGGCAGATTGTCTTTGGATTCTCTCTCTCTCTAGCGTGAATTTGATAAGGGGTTCTACTGCGTTTAGTTTAGTGACCAAGTCGTCTAGGTCTCTGTGTTGGAGGTATAAGATTGGTGCATTGTCAATGTAGCGAAAACAGGAGGCTGTTTCGGGTATGATACGTGAGAAGGGGCCTGATACCAGAAATTCTTTAAAAAAATAGACAGGCTAACACGCCACTAATCAGAGACCCCATCGATTGGTTGAATTTTTGACTGTAGAAAATCTTGTTTTATTAATAATGGCGTTTGTTATATATATATACACACACACACACACACACACACACATATATATATATATATATATATATATATATATATATATATATATATATATACTCATTTGAAAATGATTCCAATAAAAAAGTAGTGAAGTTGAAATTTTGAAATTCAATTTTTACTTAATTTGAAAAGTACTCGATTTAATAGAAAATACAGAGCAATATTTAATAATTACAGAAGATTAGAGAGAAAGACTCTACACGTGTCTCATGGTATATCTATTTTTAAGAGTCTTAAATATCTCTGTGTGTGTGCGTGTGTATGTGCATGTACTTAGATTCACTCATCTATATTTGAATATTTGAAAACTTCTACGTATTATAAACGAACGATTCAATAATCATAACCTGTTATGTAATTTATATATGTATATATCACATTAACACGAAGATAGACATAAAATTGAGTTTAAGGTGGAAATTATTACCTATTGGCAGGCAGTTTAGTTTTTAGAGATCGAACGTCGGAAGTAATGCCGGATATCATAGACTTCACAGAAGTTTTCACCTGCGTATTGAACAGGCGCTGAGGTAATTTCCTCAGCGTTTTATGCTCGGGTGGTTACATGTGAATACAATCAGTCGGCTGTGATTGATCCATATTTAGGCTAGAATTGGCAGCCATCTTCGTGTAGGTCTTTTCTATGTTTTCTCTCTTTTTCTTTCTTTCTCTCTTGCTTCATTCCTTTCTTTCTTTCTTTCTTTCTTTCTTTCTTTCTTTGTATCAGCCTTTCTTCTTTTCTCTCCTCCTCCTTTTTTTCTCTCTTCTCGTTTTCAGTCCTTTTTTCTTCGTCTTTCTTTAATTGTTTCTGTTCTTGATTTCTTGATTTCTTTCTCTCTTTCCCTCTTCCCCTCTCTCATTCACTCTTCCTCTTTGCCTCTTTCTTCTCCCCCTCTCTCTTTCTTTTTGTGATTTTTTTTTGTCTTTATTTTCTCGTTTTCCTTTCTTTCTCTTTCCTCTTTTATTCTCCCTCCGTGTTCTTCCTTTTTTTTTTTTTTTTTTGGCACCCCGGTCTCTCTTCATACTTGCCATTCAGTTTCCCAATATTGCTTTCACAAGAAGTCCCTCTCCCTCTCTTTGTCCCGCCTCTCATTCTCTCTCTCTCTCTCTCTCTCTAGCCCCCTTTCTTTCTTTCTCTCTTTTTCCATCCCCCTCCCAATAGGGAATGAAATGTAATGGTGTTATGCCGTTTTGTGCATTGGGCTTGAAAATACCATCGTGTATTTGTAACACTGGAAAATGCTTTTGACGTGTAGAAAAACGTCGTACGTCAATGGTTTTATGTTTCGATAAAATGAAAGACGGGTCTGGTTAGCCGCCTGATAGAAATCGTCATGCAGCTAAAATATTTTGCCAGCATGCCACATTGGAGGGGGGGTGATCAACTAAAAAATATTGGGGATAAATGGGTAATCAAAGTATGCTACGTCTGTGGCCTTTTTTAGGGGGGTAGTGTTAACTCTGGAAGTCTGAATTAAAAAAAAAGAACAACAAAAACAAAAAAAAAAGTGCCGTGATGCATCGCCAGTCAGCTAGATCAACTTGGGAACTGAAGAAAACAATGTGGATAGTTTTGTTTGACGGTTGAAGAGAGAGAAGAAAAAAAAAAGAAGGGATAATGCAACACTTGTGCAACGTAATTTTTGTGCCTGGGTAGTGAGTGTTATTTTTTCTGAGGATTTCATGGAGGCTTGTTGTCCTATGTGGATATAGTGGTCTACTGTCCTGCTTTTCTACTTTTCGATTTTGATCCTAGCGTCCTTTTCCTCAAAATATTTTTCGGACATATTGTTCCTTTTGCTGAAGTTCATACGGAGGCCATCTTTCTTGCTTTATTCATTTAGTTCGCCCAGCATTATCTGGAGATCGTAAAGGTTCTCAGCAGAGAGGACGATGTCGACAGCAAATCTGAGGCTACTCAGGTACTCACCATCTTTTCTGATTCTTTCATGTTCACATTGTAGGTTGCAGAAGATCACCTCGAGGTAGATTGTGAAAGGATTGGCTGAATCGCTATTGCCTTGATTGGCCCTCAAACTGAGAACCATGCACCGTGCACAGGAAAGAATCAGGCTCAACATAGCATGGATAGATCATAAGACAATAGAGTATGTTAGGAAAAAGACAGGTGTCAGATATATCATAGAAACCAAATGGTAATGGGCTAGACATGTTGCAAGAATGTCAGACTACCACTGGATATCACGACTCACAACGTAGATTCGCAGAGATCATGCTATTCTTGGAGAAGGTCTTTGTCCGACGACTGACGCTAAAAGCATGAAGATGATGATGAAGAGCGTTATTTTCTGAATGCTTATATGTAAAAAGTATAGGAAATGGCTATTAATCCCTTCAAACTTTGCTTTTGGAACCAGGACGGAGATATTCATAAATAATTGTTCTTGGATATTGAGTGTTATTTTCTGATTGCTTATGTGTAAAAAGTATAGGAAATGGCTATTAATCCCTTCAAACTTTGCTTTTGGAACCAGGACGGAGATATTCATAAATAATTGTTCTTGGATATTGAGTGTTATTTTCTGATTGCTTATGTGTAAAAAGTATAGAAAATGGCTATTAATCCCTTCAAACTTTGCTTTTGGAACCAGGACAGTGATATTCATATATAATTGTTCTTGGATATTGAGTGTTATTTTCTGATTGCTTATGTGTAAAAAGTATAGAAAATAGCTATTAGTCCCTTCAAACTTTGATTTTATAACCAGGACAGTGATATTCATATGTAATACATTGAAACTTTCAAGATAATGAATGGTTCTGTAAATTACTGAATTCCAATGTTTAATAAGTCAGATCAGACAATAAGAATTTGATAAATCAAGATCCTCTGTGACAAAAAATAAATGAATTGGACAATTTAGGGAGTTATCAAGCGGAATATATAGAAGAATTTAGGGAAAATAAATAAAAAAATGTACCCAGTAAAGGTTTCACCGTACTGGTAATTTCATGATTATATTTTTATGAAGTTTTGCGAAATTAACTAATTTATATCTAATATTGAATACATATTACTAATGAAAATCGTTTATCGAGATGTCCATGGAGACATTTTTATTAAATAAATGAATAAAATAGATTATCTTCTTTTTAATTCTCATTTCATGTGATTACCCAGTAACAACAACAAAAATGGAAATGTGTTTCACGGTGTATTTTTTGAGAATTATAAGAATAAAATTGACATGTCTATTCAAAAGAAACCGTCACGTGACCATCGCTTTTTTGACAACATACCGTACTGGGGGTAAGAGATAAGAAAAATCGTGTTTTCAAAGAAAAAAAAACAAACAAACAAGCAAGCACAAACGGTGTAGGTCAATTTATCATAAACTTACAATGTAAATTGAGACCCCCCCCCTAAAATCTTATCGGTGCAGTGGATTGAATAAAGAAAAAACGTTTTTTTTCTAAAAATGAGTAAATCAAGTTGGAATTTTCAGAAAAAAAAATGCATGAATGCTACCGGACAAAAAATAGAGGACCAATTTAGCGAAATATTACATTGAAAATTCCCCCCAAAGCTAATCATGGGGAGAAATGAAATAAAACAAACATTTCTTTTTTAACATAGTAAGGAGATTTTTTTTAAATGTCAGTCGTCTAGCTTCCTTGGAATAGCCCATACATGTAATACATTAGATATTAAGATCAGCTTACTAGGCACCCACAAATTCAGCTCCATTTTGATGCGGTAGTATCCTAGCTATTTGCAACAGAATCTCTTAAATAAGACAAACAATTCATCTCATTTCAAAGAGTCAATTGATTTGCATGAATTTATCTTCTAGCACCAATAATAAATTTTAAAATGAAATTTTAAAAAAATTATCCCTATACATTCAAATATTTTAGCGTGCTGGGAGTCGGTTTAGAGTGTTTTAGAGTCTCCGTACTTGAAACAATGGGGATCAGCTTTCTGAGCAAGAACAGCTGAAGCCGTAGCCAGTATAAGGGCACTGTTTATAGCTCGATGGATACAAAAGTTGCACCTTGAACCAAAAGTTTCCAGTGCCAAATTTCAACTAAATCCGACCATCTGTACATTAACTAGGTTGGAATCACCTGCGAATGGTGCTGACTCTCTTGCCAAGTGAGTACTGAGAGTATATCCTCGCTTCACCTCGCTCATGGATCATGGGTCTAAACCTCTTTGATGAGAATGTGTCCCCTGGAAATTATCAAAATCTTCGAAATGTTTTGTGGTCGCTAATCATATGCACTCATTGTTTGATTTTCGATTGGTCGTTCAATCTGTCGGATTTATATTTATATCAAACCACAGAAATAAGAAGGAAGGAAGAGAAGTGGTGTCATTAAAAGGTGTTGTGTCATTAAAGGAACTGTAATCCTATCATTTTTTACCAGCTGCTATGATGCCATGATAGAATATCAAAGATCCACATTTTTGTATTCAGATAAAGCCAAAAATGGTCAGAAACGCCAAAAATGGTCGCTTACGATTTTTATTTAAAATGATACTAGCAAGTTATTTCCATATCACAATATTTTACAAGTATGAAAATCATTGACTCAAAGAAATAGTACTTGCTCTTTTTCTTCCCTCTCTTGTTACTACTAATACGGGTGGGGAACACGTTGTGGAGCTTATAGTTCTTGTTTCTTGAATGGTACTCAATGCCTATCCGTCAAGTACTCAGCACAAGGGCCTAGATTTAAGAACCCCTCCCCCAGGCTGAGAGATTACGGCCAAATCACGTGCTGTTTACATGTTTGAGGTTGAGGATAGGGTATATATATATATATATATATATATATATATATATATATATATATATATATATATATATATATATATATATATATATATATAATTTCCTCAACCTATACAAATTTATCTACTATATATATATAAACTTTATTTCCTCATCCTATACAAATTTATCTACTATATATATATATATATATATATATATATATATATATATATATATATATAACTAGACAAATTCAGAAAGTACTGGCTCCGCGACGCACATGATAGAGAAGTGTGGCGAATCCTGGGGAAGGTCTATGTCCAACGACGGACGTTGAAAGACTGGTGATGGTGATGATGATGATGATGATGATGATGATGATGATGATGATGATGATGATGATGATGATAACAGACGTGAGAATCCCGAAAGGTAGTAAGACACGAGTTAAATTATTTTCTCAAAAGAAGAAGAAGAATTAGACTGGGATACAAAACACTTTAAATACAAGCAAACACCCAATTTGTTGGCTTAATCAATCAGTGTCTATCTATGTATTTTTTAAACGGTTATTTATACAGGTCAGGTTAGTCATTCAATAGAAACATTTATGTGACCAACGTCTTTTTGGCAGCATGCTGTTTGGGGAGGGTGATCAACTAGATAAATTGGAAAACGGGGCATCAATGAATAGGGTAACTTCTATCGCATTTTGTTGGGCAGTTATCACTAAAAAAAGTCTGGATTTAAAAGGAAAAAAAAAGTGAAAGCTGCTGGACACAAACTGAGGGATCAATTTAGCATAAAGTTATACAGCACATTGTACCCCCAATAAAAATCATTTGGTTAGGGGAGTTAAAAAATTATCGAAAATGTAAATGTTTGATTTTTTAGCCTTCTAGCTCTATAGGTGCGGTTTGTATGCTTGATACATAACTCGCCAATCTGCCGAACCAACTTGAAAACTGAAGAAACCTATGAAACCTGTAATTGGGTGAGGGGATAGACAGAAAGTTCTAGGGTGTACTTGAATCAGGGAACTTGGCTCCCCGAGGGGCCACTTTCAACATTTAATGAGATTAGACAGTAGAAATGCAATAAATGAACAACGTTTTTATAAAGCTTCCCCGTACCCCCTTCGGAATCCGAAGGGGGGCGTTGCCTAATAGACCTCACCCAACTCCTCCTTCAGCTACACCCCCAAAAGAGGCGAAACGACAAATAAATCAATCATTTTTTCCGGAGTGTTAAATCAGGATCGAACATGTTTCAAAAGCTCGTTGGTTGATCAGCGGTGTAGCGCCATGAGAACGACGCTCCATCCCTTTATTGCGGTGGACCTCATTATACACTACTTCCCGTTCTACTTATCCATTTTTACACTTCAATTAGCCGAAATGGTATATCGTATCAATATATATATATATATATATATATATATATATATATATATATATATATATATATATATATATATATATATATATATATATATATATATATATATATAAGAAATGGACATATTTGGTCCGACGGAATAAATTATAAACTGCATTATATAATACGGAAACTTATCCGAAATGATTTTCTTTCATTGTTTATTCTCTTTACATTGTCTAATTTGAGTGATATAAAAACCGTGTAACGTCAGGAAATCATTTCAGATAAGTTTCTATATAAGGTAACACAATTTATGATATATAAATATATATAATTATTGTTTCATTCTCAGACAGCAGTTTCGTTGTATTACAACTCTTCAGGGTGGCTATAGACTATCCATCATACCATCCAGTACCATGAGGTAGGATCGGAACCTTAGCTTCAGACCCGGAGGCTGGTATCCTCCCTCTACTCCACGGAACTGGACGGTCAATAAGGTTGAATTTGAGCGATATATTTGTTTATTGCATATATTCCTCCTCCACCAGAGTGCTCTATTTTTATGGAAGATCATTGCATAATGCGTACAATGAACGAGTTACCTCACTTAGAGAGTGTTCAACCCTGAATAAGGGAGCGTTAATTATTGTGTCATCCACGGACAGCTGTTTATTCAAGAAATGGACGTATTTGGACCGGCAGAATGAATAATAAACCACATTATATTATATATCATGATTTTCTTTAATTGTTTATTCTATTTATGTTGTCTAAATTGAATGATATGTTAACCGTGTAACCGTGTCGATGAAATTATAACATTTTTACCCCTTAAAGGTACACACATGCTACAAAAGATGGGGACCTTCCCTGGAACATGTATAGCATACTAATTAATTATTTAGTCAATTAGATAATTAACAAATAAAGTATCCATATAAATGTAGTCCTGAATTTGTCACATTCCCAGTTGTTCACCCTCCCTACACACACACACACACACATATACATATTGTTTTTATTTTCTGAGGGTTGAATTATCTATGTGTGAAGAGTGGTCGATATTAAAGATAGATCATGTGTATCATCATCATCATCATCATCATCATCATCATCATCATCATCATCATCAGTCTTTTAACGTCCGTCGTTTGGCATAGACCTTCCCCAGGAATTGCCACACTTCTCTCTCATGGGCATCGCAGAGCCAGTACTTTCTGAATTTATCTAGCTAGTCTCTCCATATATTTTGCCAGCCTCGGTTGCGCATGTGGTCTAGGGTGGTTTATGTCGTGAGTCGCGATGTCCATCTGTTGTCCGCCATTCTTGCAACATGGCCAGCCCACTGCCATTTGAGATTTTTAATGAATTCTATGATGTCCCTGACTCTTGTCTTTTCCCGGAAGTACTGTGATTTCTTGTGGTCTCTCTGTGTGAGGCCCAGTATAATTCTTTCATGTGCACGTTGCATGGTTCTCAATTTGCGGATCTGTCTCTTGGTTAGGTTCCATGTTTCAGCTCCATAAGTGACTATTGGGAGGATGCATTTATCGTACACACTCCGTTTAATGGGATCTTCATATAGTTGTACATAAAAAATTCAGTGCTTTGCCATGACTCCAAGTTTCATACAACATGATAGTCTGACGATTGCACTCAATGGCTTGAAACTTGGAGTCACCGCAAAGCACTGGACCTTTTATGTACACACGCACACACTCACACATACACACACATATATGTATATATATATATATATATATATATATATATATATATATATATATATATATATATATATATACATATATATATATATATATATATATATATATATATGCGTGTGTGTGTGTATCTTGAGTAAAAATAGCTGTATATTGTGTTAATATGTTGAGAACTTTTGACTCGATAAAAATGATTATATTCTAAAACTCCATCTGTAGTATTTTTAATGATTTTTTTACTAAGATTACATTGAAATAAAGAAGTTAGATTGATACTATATGTATACGGTCATGTAAACATTTCATATTGTAATCCTTTCGTCAATTTTTATATACAGTGCCGAAGAATCTATTACTGTGTGTCAGGCGATTACATTTTATCTGAGTCGTGTTATTCCAACGTGTTGTCTTACAACTGGTTATTATATCTTTTCAGCTTCTTGTAATTTTATTCATTATATATATATATATATATATATATATATATATATATATATATATATATATATATGCATATATGTACATATATATGCACAAATATTTATGTACATATATACATAAATATATAAATACATTCATACATACATATATATACACATATGTACGTACATATATATATACATACATATACGTATATGTATATATATATATATATATATACATATATATATATATATATATACATGTATATATTCACACATATATATATATATATACATATATATATATATACGTATATATTTACACATATATATACAGATATTTATATACATACATAAATGTGTATACATATACATGTATATATATACATAAATATACACATACACATATATGCACATTTATATACACATATATATACATACATATATGCATATATACATGCATATATATACATATATACACACACATATATATACATATTTACGCATATATATGAATATATTTATATATATATATAAACATATATATGTACATACATACATGAATATGTATATATACATTTATATATACATGTATATATATACACACATTTATACATATATGCATATATACATATGTATACATATGTAAACATATATACATAAATATATACATACATATACACATATATACATACATATACACACACATATATATTCACATATATACATATACATATACATATATACATATTAAAAAAAATGACAATTTGAAGGTGAAATGAAAAAATTAATAGATATGTGTTATATATCAATAAACAAACGACACGCTGACAAAGAAACATCCAAGTTCAACAATTCCCTTTGGAAAATAATACTAACCGAAAATGAAACACGGTCCGAATTCATAGAATACCACCCATTACTACCTAGACTCTACGGCCTATCTAAAACTCACAAATCTAACATCCCCTTACGACATAACAACTCGGGAATAGGTAGAGCACCCCATAAGATAGCTAAAGCAGTAGCAAAAATTCTAACCCCACTGCCCTGCACAATCAGTCCTTCACACCTTAAAAACCCTGGATTCCTCATACCCAAAATCAAAAACATAGGTATGAGAAACCAACTCATGACTCGCCAGCCTAGATGTAGCATCACTTTTTACCAATATCTCAGGTAAAAAAATACACCTACTAAGTAACTAGCTCAAAGAGGCCAAGATTAAACTACCCACTTACAAAACCAGAAATATATGCACACTAATAACAAACAAATGCTTTTTCAGCTTCAACGGCTTTTATTACCAACAAAAATTTGGCTTACCGACGGTGTCCCGGATAAGCAGAGTTTTAGCCTGTCTATTCCTGGAATTTCTCGAATCAGGCCCGTTCTCAAAATTTTTACCCCAAACAGCTTCCTACTTTCGCAATATTGATGACGCCTGATGATATACCCTCAGCACATAGTTAGACTGAACTCAGTAGAGCAATCCATTAAGTTCACACTGGAAAAGAGTCCAACAACACATTACGTATCCTTGACATCCTGCTACACAGATCCAACGACACCATCAAAGGCAGCATTTTTCGTAAAGCCACAGACAAGAACTACCACGTACATTTCTACTCCAACGACACACAAAAAATAAAATCAGGACGAATCATCGGCTTTTACCTAAAGGCCCTTAGAATATGTAGCCCCGAATACCTTGATGACGAAAAAGGATACATAAAAAAATCCATTTGGTCACGCCAGTATTCACGACACTTCATATACCAAGCAAGGAAAAAGGCATACAAGATTCACAAGACGAACACAAAACAAGACAGAAAAACACCACTACTAGACTATCATATTACCCGCTAACACAACCACCAACAACCTCAGCTCCAACCTGAGCAAGATGGGATTACACATTGCCACCATTACCTCAACAAACCACCTAAAAAAACACTCACCACCCGAAGCCAGCGT
>OY735241.1:2505102-2587602 GCA_963457665.1 Thysanoteuthis rhombus
GAGACGAAGAATAAATATTAAGTTTTATCTATATGAAAATTAAAAACAATAAGTTGTTTGGAATAGCGTTAAACTCTAATAAAGACAAAATACATTCAGCGCATGTGCACTACACACATACCTGGAGTCATGAAGATAATTCTATTGTTCCCCAACCTATACTGCGTCCCCTCCTCTATTGCTACGCTCGTTAGAGGAGGCAGCCATGCGTTCACTTACATTTTTTTTCTAGAACTAGGTTGATTGATAAATACAGTACACGGAATTGAGGTTCAAATGACAAGTGGGACCGGAAGAAGAATTTAGAAGCGTGACTTTACTAGAGGAGCGTTACTTTACCAATGAAATAAGATCAACAATATAAAATCGTGTCTTACTTTTGAGTCGAGGAGCGTGATTAAGGAAAGCTGATTACTAGACATGGACAGGCTGAAATAGACCATCAAACTGGGATTTTGATAGATAATAAAAATCATAGAGATAAAGAAATACAGAATACGAAGATTTAAAAGTACCGGAATACCTCGACTAGTGCGATTGTGATCAGTGTTGGTTAGGGTTTGGCTGTACAAATAAATGTAACTAAGAATAAAATGAAAAAAAGAAGCACATTTTATTATTAAGAAGTCCTTGATCAGTGCGGTTCTGAACAGTACAGTACATTTACAGAGTATTTTGGAACGCACTGATTGAAGTTTACCTCTATGTGAACTTTTTATTTGCGAGCAGTTGGAAAACTGTGCCGAAGAAGTGACTGTCTAGTCTTGAAGATAGTACATCCGTATCGCATAAATGAATAACCGTTGCCTGCGCGTGTATCAGACCTAATTTTCTGAGAAAAATCATCTAAAAAAAGTGAGATGAGGCCTTGTGATCTAATGCTTATTTTTGTCGACTCAGAAATCTGACCAGGGATATCCCCACACACACACTCACACAGGAGCGAGGAGAAAGAATAAGTAGCTCACTTGGCTGATTGGTCGGGTAGGCCATTTCTAGGACTACGGTGATTCATTATTCCAAAGTAAAATCTCTACCAGGATTCGATGAACTACTGCTGAGACCGGGATCGAACTCACCATGGTGTCTGCGGCAAACCTTGACTTGAAATAACACAGAAGATAATATTGTAAACGTCGCGCACAAATTCAATCGCGAACTCCAGGATCCGCCGCTAAAACTGAATCACTTCTTCCTTAGTTCATGGCCCAATGTTCCACAAAATTTCACTGAAATCTATAGAGAACCTTTAGAGATATCATGTGGAGAGACAAGTCAGATAAAAAGGCCAGGTCAGTCGCTGTCTGACCAACAACTTTTGACAGCATGCCATGTTGTAGGTGATCAATTAAAACATTGGGAAAAGGGGTGATCAATGAATAAGTTACTTCTTTCGCCTTTTGTTGGGTAGTGATCACTAATACGAGTGAATCTTCAAAGGACTAGTGGATACAAACTGAGAGGCCAATTTAGCATGAACTTACATAGTAAACCCTCTTCCCCGAAAAGAACCCAACATACTGTAAATAAAATACAGATAATCAAATTTTCAACTTTCTAACTTTGTTGGTGCGAAATGTACGCGGGATACATACATAGCCAGCCAGACTGACTTGAAAACTGAGGAAACCTTTTTTGATAATTTTGGTGACAGTTTTGGTTGGCACTCTCTAAGAGAAGATAGGTCAATGTTCCACCCTTCCATATGATTTCACAGAAATTCATCAAGAAATTCAAGAGATATTGTGTGGACGGACGGACAGACAGACGTAAGGTCGGAAGGAAAGACACAGGGTGAAGCATACAGCTCTCCAACATTGTTGGCGGAGCCAAGTAAAGCCAAAGATAATTGATATTAATGAATGGCACGGAAGACTCGAGCTTAAATAAATTGAATCGAATCAAGGGACGAAGATATCCACTCCATTCACGCCTCACTAAATTATGTTTATCCTACCCACCCCTATGCCTCCTCTCGCCCACCTTCTCCCCTTGCTCCCCCCACCGACAGCGGCCGTAGCAACGTCAACGTGACAACAACAACAATAACAATAGAATAACCGTCACACCTCTACCACTGTTATAGATATACGCACCTGTCCACTCCTGTCTCATACATACTTATCAGCGTGCGTACTTCGGCTGAACAGAATGTTCGCCAGTAACGGCATGTTCAGACAGTAATTGTGCACCAGGTGGGACGTTTTTTCTTAGAGTTATTGCAGGAGCTTAGATTTGGTCAGTTCTCCTCTGGGTGGGGGTTAAGCAAACATCTAGGGGGGCAAAGACCCGGAGGACGAAACAGCTTTTATGCACTCTGCACTTTTTAATTCCTGTCTCGTTAGCCTCGACAACCAGCACTAATTATGAACGTTCGTTTTTTTTCTTCAGATTTTCTTCATAAAAAGAAAGAACTTCCCATCGCCATCGAAAGAGCATCGTCCCTATTAATGACCCCCCTCGACTCTTCACAAAATCCAGGAAGAGGGTAACAGCCTTCTCTGGTTCTCATAACAGAGAAGAAAAAAAAAGTTGAAGTACTTACGAGAAAAGAACCCAGCAACAAAGATCTCCGATATACACAGGTAAGAAACCAAAATACCTTTTAAGACATTTTTTGAATTGATTGCATTTGATTGTTCAATCCCCCGATAAATCTCTGTCAGATTTAGGGAATGCCCGACAACCTTCTCTGATTTATACAATGAAGAAAACAAGCCTGAATGATGCAGTGTCAAAATGCACTCTATCTCTATTCCGACCGAAGAAAATTTCTTCATCTTTTGTATGTAAAAAAATGTAAAAATGTTGATATAAACCTATTCATTTATTGGAATGAAAGAGATCTTGCTTATTTATAACATACGTTTTTGGAGGGTATATAAGACTCGGCAATTTAGCTCAGTCGGTAAGAGACGCGACTACTAATTACTTGAAAATTTCTTCATCTTTTGTATGTAAAAAAATGTAAAGATGTTGATATAAACCTATTCATTTATTGGAATGAAAGAGATCTTGCTTATTTATAACATACATTTTTGGAGGGTATATAAGACTCGGCAATTTAGCTCAGTCGGTAAGAGACGCGACTACTAATTACTTGAAAATTTCTTCATCTTTTGTATGTAAAAAAAATGTAAAAATGTTGATTTGTTGACTAATTTGTTGACTAATTACTTGGTTATGATTTCAATCCATCGCAGGGCGATGTTAATTTTTATCCTCCTTAGTCTGGCGAGAATTGTTGTTGTTGTTCTTGTTCTTGTTATGATTGAAAAACGAAGTCAAATTCAGGTTTTTAAAAAAACAACCGAAAACTCATGAAGTTTGAAGTAACTTCGTTGTTTGGTCTTTTTTCTTGAGAAATGAACTTGCTTATTTAGACATTTTCTATGGGATCATTTTATTTATTTATACCCCTATCAACTCATCACCAAATCCAGGGATTGGGCGGTAGATTTCCCTGGTCTTCACAACTAAGGCGAAAAAAGTTACTTGATAAAACCCCAAAGGATCTTTATTCCTCGATGTACGCAAGTTAGGAACGAAATTACTTCTTAAGATGTTTTTATGGGTTTTACTTAATTACTGGATTAGAAAGTATTGCAATTATCAGATATCTTGTTTTCCCCAGAACTTAAAAAAAGAAAATAATAACCTTCCGTATCAAGATGGACTGCGAAACCTGAAACAAACCACTGTAGAAGAGAGAAGAAAAAACGAAAACGTAATAAAACATTCAAAATGATAAAAAGTATTGATCATCATCATCAGTCTTTCAACGTCCGTTGTTGGACATAGACCTTCCCCATGATTCATCACACTTCTCTATCATGGGCATCGCAGAGCCCGTACTTTCTGTATTTGTCTAGCTTGTCACTCCATCTAATATTTTACCGGCCTCGGTTCCGCATGTGATCTCTGGGGATCCATGTCGTGAGTCGTGATGTCCATCGGTTGTCTTTCATTCTTGCAACATGGCCTGCCCATTGCCATCTGAGTTTTTTTAAAAATAGTTTCTATGATGTTTCGGACTCCTGTTATCTTCCTTTATATACTGTGCTGTGCTATACTTCTCCGCCATTCGTGCAACATGGCCAGCCCACTAATTAATGGATTCTATAATGTCCCTGATTCTTATCTTTTCCCGGATGTAATGTGCTGTCTTGTGGTCTCTCCGTGTGAGGCCCAGCATAATTCTTTCATGCACACGTTGCATGGTTCTCAATTTGCAGGTCTGTTTTCTTGTTGGGTTCCATGTTTCAGCTCCATAAGTGACTATTCGGAGGATGCATTGGTTGTACACCTTTCTTTTTAGGATTAATGGGATCTTCTTATTTTTAAGGTTGAGTTTGCTCTCCCAAAGGCTTACCATCCTAGTGTGATTCTTCGTTTGATTTCTTCTTTTGAGGGTTTCATGGAGATTCGTTGTCCTAGATAGATGTAGTGGTCTACTTCCTCCAGTTCTGTGTCTTCGAAAAAGTTCTTTACAATTATCGGAAGAAATAAATTCATAAAACACATAGCAAAGAATACTAGAAAAAATATTCTCTCAAAGATTTACAAACAACTGGAACTCACAGCACAGTCAGAATATCAGCAGCAGCAACAGCAGAAGCCTTTCCAAAGATTCACCAGACCTCTCTATCGCGGGCGTCACGTAGCCAGTACTTTTCATAACTTGTTTTTCACGCCATCTTATATTCGGTCGTACACAGTTTTGCATATGATCTCTTGGGATTCGGCTTGTGAGTCGTGATGTCCAGCAGTTGTCTGACATTCTTGTTACATAACCAGCCCGTCGCCATTTGAGTTCTCTAAAGGTTCCTATACCTCTGACTACTGTTTTTTTCTCTAATATAATGTGTTGTCTTATGACCTCCCCATGTGATATTGAGCTTGATTCTCTCCTGCGCACGTTGCATGGTTCTCAATTTGAGGATCAATCTTTTAGTTAGGTTCTATGTTTCAGCTCCATAAGTGACTATCAGGAGGATGCATTTATTGTATACTTTTTTTTTGAAGACGTAGGATTCTTTCTTAGTTCTTGAAAATTGAGCTTGCTTTTGCCTCCTCCTGAGGATTTACAAATAACGAAAACAATAAATATAACGACTTTTGAATTGAAGTAGTTCTCAGATGTTTTTTTTTTTGTATGTTTTTTTTATGTTGTTTGAACGCGTATTTGACAACATCATTACTGGTTAACTGAACATTGTTACAAGCAGCTTTCTGAGACGTTAAGAGATAATTCAATTTTGAAACTATTCGTTCGGACGCTAAAGTCAGCATTCAGATTTCAAAATCGAACGATAGACACCGTTAACTGAAATTGTCAATGAAGAAGCCCCTTTGAAAAAATATTTTTTTAATTTTTTGAAAAAAATGATGCTTTTTTTTTCTCTTCTTTGGGGTTTCATTTTGACGAATATAGTTTATTGATAACGTATTGATTCCGCAGAAGAAGTATTTTTTTTACTCCATCTCATTGTTTATTCAGTTTTCAAGTGCGTCTGGCTGGCTGGCCATGTATGTGTCGGTCGTACAGGCCACACCAATGGAGCTAGAAGGCAGAAAAATTAAAATCCTCATTCTGTCTACAAAATTTTTTTTTTTTTAAAATTTTTTTTTTTACCCTTCCGCCATAGATTTTTTTGCAATCTAATTCTATGCTAAATTGATCCTTTGGGTTTTCCCCTCTGGTTTTTCTCCTTTGTTTTTTTTTTTTTTAATTCAGACTTTTTTTTAAGCCCTCCTTTAGATAGGTCTTTTCGTAAGTGTTCAGTTTACAATGTAATTTTATGCTAAATAGGTCCCTTAGTTTGTGTCAGGCTGCGTTGAGGCTTTATTTTTATTTCTTGAAAATTCGAATTTTTTTGGTGATGACGGCGTAATAAAATGCGAAAGAAGAATTTATTCATTGATCACCCCAATCATTGATCAGCAATACTGCCAAAAGACATCGGTCACATGACAGTTTCTATTGAGTGACAAACCCGACCTGTTACAAAGAACTTTCTAAATTCTGAAAAGCTGATTCAATTTTGAAACCATTTCTCCGGTCACTGAATTCAGCACTCAGATTTTAAAGTTAGATATCAACTAGCCCCCACGGTTAATAATCGAACAACCGTAGCGTCAAGATTTGAAGTCATGTGAAAAATATTCAATCGAAAAAAAAAATATGATCAGAATAAATTCTATTTATAACATCTCTGGCGTTTTCCTTTGGGGAAACATCTGAAATAGAGTGAAGAATACTTCTTCTGCGGGATCTATATTCTATCAATAAACTATACCCGTCAAAATGAAGCCCCAAAGAGGTTAAAAAGCTTCTTTTTTTTTTTAATTAAAAAAAAAAATTCAAAGGGCCTAGTAGAGTACTGTTGCCAATTTTCAAGTCTGTAGACAAAACAATATGGCTAGGAGCGTTTGAACACATCCAAATATAAGAAAGGATAGAACCATTCGCAGCCCTTAGAAGCTACGGTTGTTCGATTTCTTGAGAAAATGAAATTTATCAATCAAATACCTCATTCAGAAGGTAAAGTTCAGAATGCAGCGAAAAACCCTCTTTTCATATTTTTCTGGTATATGTGCCTTTTTCAAGTGTAGAAGGCGGAAAAAATTGATATTTTGACTATAGTTTTTCTTTTCGTTTTTTTGTTTGTTTGTTTGTTTGTTTTTTGTATTTACGCTCAGGTCATTTTACATTCTACGACCGTTGAGCTGACCAGGACAGCAATTTACCAATTAGGCTAGGAAAGCTAATCAGCAAAAGTAGCTCAAATCTTGTTATATATCCCCATTCTCCATTATCCGAATTTCACCATCCATACCATATTGTTTGTTTACACTTTGTAATTCATACCCTTTCATCATTAATGTTTAGAATGCAGTGAAAAATCCTCTTTTCAGATTTTTTGGCGTTTGTCCGTTTCTGACTCAATGAAAGAATGAGAAACCTCGATTATCCGAATTTCGGATTATCCTAACAAGATTTTGAGGACCTGTTATTGTGTTCTGTTTAGTTTCCTTTTTATGTTATCTGGACAATCAATTATACGAACAAAATGCTCTCGTTCGGATAATCGAAGTTTCTTTGTACAACTGGTTCAACAATTATCCTTTCTTAGGGGTACTCCATCCACAATATCCCATACCCCTTTGCAAATCAACATCTAATTACATTGTGCAACGCGATTTATACTCTTGGGTAGTGAATATTATTTTCTGATTTCTTACTCGTGAGTGCTTGATTATCGGGGGTTTGGAATAAGCTGAGAGGTTGGAAAATATGTCAGGATTTGATGAACAGTGTGTTGGAATAAGCAAAGCGATTGACGAACACTTTTCGGGCTGTGAGTGTTATTTTCTGATTACTTATGTGTAAAAAGTATAGAAAATGGCTATTAATTCCTTCAAAATTTGCTTTTGGAACCAGGACAGTGATATTCATATATGATTGTTCTTGGATATTGAGTGTTATTTTCTGATTGCTTATGTGTAAAAAGTATAGAAAATGGCTATTAATCCCTTCAAACTTTGCTTTTGGAACCAGGACAGTGATATTCATATATAATTGTTCTCGGATATTGAGTGTTATTTTCTGATTGCTTATGTGTAAAAAGTATAGGAGATGGCTATTAATTCCTTCAAACTTTGCTTTTGTAACCAGGACAGTGATATTCATATGTAATTGTTCTCGGATATTGAGTGTTATTCTCTGATTGCTTATGTGTAAAAAGTATAGGAGATGGCTATTAATTCCTTCAAAATTTGCTTTTGTAACCAGGACAGTGATATTCATATATAATTGTTCTTGGATATTGAGTGTTATTTTCTCATTGCTTATGAGTAAAAGTATAGAAAATGGCTATTAATCCCTTCAAACTTTGCTTTTGGAACCAGGAGAGTGATATTCATATATAATTGTTCTTGGATATTGAGTGTTATTTTCTCATTGCTTATGAGTAAAAGTATAGAAAATGGCTATTAATCCCTTCAAACTTTGCTTCTGTAACCAGGACAGTGATATTCATATATAATTGTTCTTGGATATTGAGTGTTATTTTCTGATTGCTTAAGTGTAAAAAGTATGGGAAATGGCTATTAAATCCTTCAAAATTTGCTTTTGTGTCTAGGACAGTTATATTCATATATGATTGTTTTTGGATATTGAGTGTTATTTTCTGATTGCTTATGTGCAAAAAGTATAGAAAATGGCTATTAATCCCTTCAAACTTTGCTTTTGTAACCAGGACAGTGATATTCATATATAATTGTTCTTGGATATTGAGTGTTATTTTCTGATTACTTATGTGTAAAAAGTATAGAAAATGGCTATTAATTCCTTCAAAATTTGCTTTTGGAACCAGGACAGTGATATTCATATATAATTGTTCTTGGATATTGAGTGTTATTTTCTGATTGCTTATGTGTAAAAAGTATAGAAAATGGCTATTAATTCCTTCAAAATTTGCTTTTGTAACCAGGACAGTGATATTCATATGTAATTGTTCTCGGATATTGAGTGTTATTCTCTGATTGCTTATGTGTAAAAAGTATAGGAGATGGCTATTAATTCCTTCAAAATTTGCTTTTGTAACCAGGACAGTGATATTCATATATAATTGTTCTTGGATATTGAGTGTTATTTTCTCATTGCTTATGAGTAAAAGTATAGAAAATGGCTATTAATCCCTTCAAACTTTGCTTTTGGAACCAGGACAGTGATATTCATATATAATTGTTCTTGGATATTGAGTGTTATTTTCTCATTGCTTATGAGTAAAAGTATAGAAAATGGCTATTAATCCCTTCAAACTTCGCTTCTGTAACCAGGACAGTGATATTCATATATAATTGTTCTTGGATATTGAGTGTTATTTTCTGATTGCTTAAGTGTAAAAAGTATGGGAAATGGCTATTAAATCCTTCAAAATTTGCTTTTGTGTCTAGGACAGTTATATTCATATATGATTGTTTTTGGATATTGAGTGTTATTTTCTGATTGCTTATGTGCAAAAAGTATAGAAAATGGCTATTAATCCCTTCAAACTTTGCTTTTGTAACCAGGACAGCTATATTCATATATAATTGTTTTTGGATATTGAGTGTTATTTTCTGATTGCTTATGTGTGAAAAGTATGGGAAATGGCTATTAATCCTTTCAAACTTTGCTTCTGTAACCAGGACAGTGATATTCATATATTATTGTTCTTGGATATTGAGTGTTATTTTCTCATTGCTTATGTGTAAAAATTATAGAAAATGGCTATTAATCCCTTCAAACTTTGCTTTTGTAACCAGGACAGTGATATTCATATATAATTGTTCTTGGATATTGAGTGTTATTTCCTGATTGTTTATGTGTAAAAAGTATAGAAAATGGCTATTAATCCTTTCAAACTTTGCTTTTGGAACCAGGACAGTGATATTCATATATAATTGTTCTAGGATATTGAGTGTTATTTTCTGATTGCTTATGTGTAAAAAGTATAGAAAATGGCTATTAATCCCTTCAAACTTTGCTTTTGTAACCAGGACAGTGATATTCATATATGATTGTTCTTGGATATTGAGTGTTATTTTCTGATTGCTTATGTGTAAAAAGTATAGAAAATGGCTATTAATCCCTTCAAACTTTGCTTTTGGAACCAGGACAGTGATATTCATATATAATTGTTCTTGGATATTGAGTGTTATTTTCTGATTGCTTATGTGTAAAAAGTATAGAAAATGGCTATTACTCCCTTCAAACTTTGCTTTTGGAACCAGGACAGTGATATTCATATATAATTGTTCTTAGATATTGAGTGTTATTTTCTGATTGCTTAAGTGTAAAAAGTATAGAAAATGGCTATTAATCCCTTCAAAATTTGCTTTTGGAACCAAGACAGTTATATTCATATATAATTGTTCTTGGATATTGAGTGTTATTTTCTGATTGCTTAAGTGTAAAAAGTATAGAAAATGGCTATTAATCCCTTCAAACTTTGCTTTTGGAACCAGGACAGTTATATTCATATATAATTGTTTTTGGATATTGAGTGTTATTTTCTGATTGCTTATGTGTGAAAAGTATAGAAAATGGCTATTAATCCCTTCAAACTTAGCTTTTGGAACCAAGACAGTGATATTCATATATAATTGTTCTTGGATATTGAGTGTTATTCTCTGATTGCTTATGTGTAAAAAGTATAGAAAATGGATATTAATCCCTTCAAACTTTACTTTTGGAACCAGGACAGTGATATTCATATATAATTGTTCTTGGATATTGAGTGTTATTTCCTGATTGTTTATGTGTAAAAAGTATAGAAAATGGCTATTAATCCTTTCAAACTTTGCTTTTGGAACCAGGACAGTGATATTCATATATAATTGTTCTAGGATATTGAGTGTTATTTTCTGATTGCTTATGTGTAAAAAGTATAGAAAATGGCTATTAATCCCTTCAAACTTTGCTTTTGGAACCAGGACAGTGATATTCATATATGATTGTTCTTGGATATTGAGTGTTATTTTCTGATTGCTTATGTGTAAAAAGTATAGAAAATGGCTATTAATCCCTTCAAACTTTGCTTTTGGAACCAGGACAGTGATATTCATATATAATTGTTCTTGGATATTGAGTGTTATTTCCTGATTGGTTCTGTGTGAAAAGTATAGAAAATGGTTATTAATCCCTTCAAACTTTGCTTTTGGAACCAGGACAGTGATATTCATATATAATTGTTCTTGGATATTGAGTGTTATTCTCTGATTGCTTATGTGTAAAAAGTATAGAAAATGGCTATTAATCCCTTCAAACTTTACTTTTGTAACCAGGACAGTGATATTCATATATAATTGTTCTTGGATATTGAGTATTATTTTCTGATTGCTTATGTGTAAAAAGTATAGAAAATGGCTATTAATCCCTTCAAACTTTGCTTTTGGAACCAGGACAGTGATATCCATATATAATTGTTCTTGGATATTGAGTGTTATTCTCTGATTGCTTATGTGTAAAAAGTATAGAAAATGGCTATTAATCCTTTCAAACTTTGCTTCTGTAACCAGGACAGTGATATTCATATATAAGTGTTCTTGGATATTGAGTGTTATTTTCTGATTGCTTATGTGTAAAAAGTATAGGAAATGGCTATTAATTCCTTCAAAATTTGCTTTTTGTGTCTAGGACAGTTATATTCATATATAATTGTTTTTGGATATTGAGTGTTATTTTCTGATTGCTTATGTGTAAAAAGTATAGAAAATGGCTATTAATCCCTTCAAACTTAGCTTTTGGAACCAGGACAGTGATATTCATATATAATTGTTCTTGGATATCGAGTGTCATTTTCTGATTGCTTATGTGTAAAAAGTATAGAAAATGGCTATTAATCCTTTCAAACTTTGCTTCTGTAACCAGGACAGTGATATTCATATATGATTGTTCTTGGATATTGAGTGTTATTTTCTAATTGCTTCTGTGTAAAAAGTATAGAAAATGGCTATTAATCCCTCCAAACTTTGCTTTTGTAACCAGGACAGTGATTTTAATGGATCGTTGTTTTTCTTATTTCATACTATTAGAAATTTGCAAATTCGCCTGTTGACCAATTGAAAATAAGAAGATCTCAAATTTTACCGTGCAGTCACAAAATCAAAATTCGAAGAGAATATTTGACATTTTCTATACTTTTTGTTCAGTCTCTACAAATGGAACGCCTCCCAGGATACATGTCTAGCCAAAGCGCATGAAGATCCTAGGATGCCCAGTCGTCAGAATCTCCTTCTTGGCCTCGGCCACAGGAAAGTGGGATGCGATATGCCATTGGCCCGCCTACAACAGCTACCGTAGGACGTCAAATTTGGCATTAAACTGCCTCGGAGAGTCGTCAAATTTGGCATTAAACTGCCTAGGAAAGACGTCAAATTTGGCCTTAAAGCACCTTAAAGAGAAACAAAGTTGTACTTTCTGCGACACTGCTTTCCTTCCTAAGCTTAGAGATTCCAATCTTTCCCATCCAAAGCTTAGAAATGTGATGGATTCATGCATTTCCTGAGGACTCAAGTGTGAATTAAACAGCTCCAACTAGTTTTTGAATTCGGGTGGCCGTTTCCATTGCCCGCGCTAGTTGCTCTTCCTCTTTCGACATAATAAATCAGAAAATAAGTTATTACCCCCAGAGCATTATGTTATGTAGAGATTCAGCCAACGGCAGGCTGATCGGGTATCATTGGTCAGCTAATGAAAGATTCGTCTAAAACAGGAAAGTGATCATTTTAAGATAGGGGATCTTTTGACTTGAATTTCGAGAATTTATATCACTATCTGAATACAGAACATTTGAGTACTGTAAGTGATGAAGGTTTACTGAGGCCACAAAAACACCTTGCCAAGTCTCAGGGGATCAGTAAGCCCTGGGGAACAGCATCGCCCTATTGTACTAAAAGGGGAGGGTTGGGATCCCTAAGACGCCTTCGCAATACCAGTTTTGGGGACCGGAGCAATTTCTACGGTCCCCCACATTAAAGAGACCTTGGGTCACATCTTGCTCTCGTGGGGAAGCGAGTAGATACGAAACCTGGCCCACGGTGTCTGTTCTATACTGTTAAACAAAAAGAGAAATGTTTTGTTTTGCTAATCTGGTGGACACAATGTGAGATCCAAGTTTAGCATTATACTTGCATTGTAAATAGAATAACTCGCTGAAAACTTGGGAAGTTTTAGAATTTCCAAAACTAAATATGTTTAAAACATACTCCAGGATTCCATGAGTAACCACAGAATATTTGGTGACATTAACTCTGGCCATTCTTAAGTTATGCAATGACAGACATTGATTACAGTAAGTCTAGCATATACCAGTAAAAGATGACGGGGTTATTTGTGTATAGATCGGCACTGAGTAGCCTAAAGCTATTTCATTAGGTAATTTATTTTTATTTATTCCAAGTATTCTAATTTAAAGTTTTTTTTTTTTTTCAAGTTTAAACTCAACATTGAACCTTTTCTTGCGGCTACTTCAACACTTTTTTTAAAAATTTTATTTTAGTTTCAAACGTCCAGCGATTCTGTAACGTGTTATTCATCGTTATGCTATAACAGACTCATTTTAATACAACCCTTAAAGTTTTTTTCCAGCTATGTTAATCTAATTCAAATGGACCAATCCATTGTGACTTTTAGGTTCTAACAGGAATCGGACAAACCAGAGATACATACAACCACACAAGTATACAATTATATATATTAATTAGTATGTGTGGCTTTTACATGCATTGACTAATTTATCTCCGCGAAGGAAGGTGTCTCCCGCTATCTGGACCTATAAAAGACTTTCGTAGGCCAAAATGGTGGAAAGCGGACACCCAATTACCACTAATTTATATGGGGAGAACTTTGTAGGATTCTCAGACCCTCAAATTGATGACGATGGTATCTCAGAAAGATATATGGGGACAAAAGCCGAATGCTATTTTCGTAAGAGCGAAAATGTAGCGTAACGCGAACTTTCGGAAAACAGGGTCCCTATTAGAAGATTTTTTTAGAAAAGAAAATGAAAAACAAGAACCATAAGTTCAACGATGCGTTCACCATCTCTGCTAGTAGTTAGAGGCGGAGGAGCAAGTAGTCTTTCTTTGGGTGGATCGATTCTTCAACTTGTAAAATAATGCGATAAGGAAATATTCTGCAAGTATTATATTCAATAAGAAAAAAAATTACCTTTTTTCGCCATTTTTGGCCCTTTGGTCGTTTTTCATCATCATCATCAGTCTTTTAACGTATGTCGTTAGACATAGATCTTCCCCAGGATTCGCCACACTCCTTTATCATGGGCGTCACAGAGCCAGTAATTCCTGAATTTGTCTAGCTTGTCTCTCCATCTAATATTTTGCCGGCCTCAGTTCTGCATGTGATCTCTGAGGATCCATGTTTTGAGGCGTGATGTCCATCGGTTGTCTTTCATTCTTGCAACATGGCCTACCCATTGCCATCTGAGTTTTTTTAATAGTTTCTATGATGTTTCGGACTCCCGTTATCTTCCTTTATATACTGTGCTATCTTGTGATCTCTCTATGATAATTCAATAATTGAATAGTGTTCTTTCAGTGGCGTCTTCCTTCCTTCCTGTTTCTGTTGTTTAACATTTCTGGGGACCTACAGACTGACAAACACACAGACCGTCCAGAAAGTGTCTAATAGAGATGTATGGGCATATCTAAAACGTCAATATATTGGAATTGTCCAGTGTTCCAGGTGGTATACAAGGGATATCTCTTATCAGCAAAATTATTTCCTTCAAGTGGAAGAGTCAATAGTTACAGAGAGAGAACCAAGAAGGTCACACCGTTCATTATTAGAATAGAAACAATCAACCAATACTATCCGCAAATCAGTCAAAATAAGTTTCTTTCAGTTCTTTAGTTATTCTGGCTGTCTGGCTGGCTGGCTGACTGGCTATGTACATGAGCCCTGAAAACTTCAATATATACTCCTTATATCTATAAAAAAAAATCTTTGGGGGGGGAAATTCCGCTTCTAAATAAGTTATTTTTTTTTTTTAGTGGGGGTTCCAAATATTCACAATGTAAATTTATGTTGAGTTGTTCACTAATTTGTACCTGTTTTTTTAAAATTTTTTTATTATTTTTTTTAAAATTCCAACATCTTCAAGACCAACTGCCCCAACAAAGGGCGAGAGAAGTAACTTGCTCATTGATTACCCATAAAAAAGGTATGAAATGCCTATAACCCTGGGGGGGGGGGGCAAATATACAGCGACCCGGGTGTGCACATACAGGGGATGTTTAGAACTGATAAAATACAAACATTCTCCTGAAAAACAATTACCCAGCCGATCTCAATACAAAAACCACCAGCAAACGCTCATAACTAGACGGAACAACGAAACCAAGACCTTACTCTACAGCCGTCCGACCATATCGCATATTATGATTAAGGATATATTTCTTCATACATGGGCATTTTTGAGAAAAGATTGTGCCATCAGTACAACATCCGGACGGTGTTCCGAAGTGGGACCACCTTACGTTCACATATCTCCAAAACTAAACCACTCATCAAAAAAAAAAAAAAAAAAAAAAAAAAAGACACGATCAGAAATTCTATATGGACCAGCCGTGTAGCTGTGGTGATATTATAAAGGCGAAACATGCCGGCCTGTGAAAACAAGAATCGAAAAGCACAGGAAAACCGTAACACGCATGGTGGATATCACTTGGAGGGACCGATGTTGGCATGGACCCTATGGGATGAAGTACAAATTATTGTCAGGGAGAACAATTGACTTGGTCGACCGAGCTTTGATATCATTTGCATCTGGAAGCCTCTCATCATCAGAAACTTCAAAAGAAAAAGCAATATAAGGGAAACTCGGATATAACCCGACAATACCACCGGATATACGAAAAGAAACGTGTCCAGTTCCACGAAGCATGTGCTCTGAGCAGTGATCCCACACTCTAAAAGCAACAACATCGGACAATAACCGGAAGCTTCACGACCAAAACTTTGTGAGCAAATGAATACAGAGACTAAGAAATTAGTCCGACTTTATCATAAAAAATTATTAAGCATATATTAGTGCTTACGCGAATTGCATGAATAATAATCCAGCTTTTGGAGTTGTTATCCAACTATTAAATGATAGTGTATGTCTATTTATTGCGAATTTTCCTTTTATCAAATCTCACTAAATATTGGAAGGGACCCTCAAGGAGCCAACCCCCCCCCCCCCCGATCCCCAAATCACAAGCTACACCTCTACAAACAACAGCTGTAAAAGTGTCACGAAAAAAAAAAGCAGGTGTTCACACCTGGAATTTTTCTGGTAGGCATAAAGACCTTATCACCGGAAAGATATCAATTTCTTTAAGAGTTTTCTAAAAACGTGCTTGAACGGTGATCTACAACCTGTAAAGCGATAGCGATCAACAAAGACGAAAGTCACTGCGAAACAAGCCTGATTGCTGCACGGCCAACCTCCAATCTTACTTCTATTTCGACTGAAGATCATTAGTGCAACTTTTGCACCGTGTATATAACGAAGAAAAATATATCAAAATATATTTTCAGATGTGTTGATACATCTCAATTAAGACATCTTTAGGTCGGTCGGACGGTCGGTCAGTCGGTCGGTTGGTCAATTCCAGTTACAATACACAACGGAAAGAGGAAGAAGTAGTTTTTTGTTTTATTTACTGGCTGCTATCATGTCATATGGTGTGATGTCTAAAAAGGGTATTTCGTCATTAAAAGAGAATCTACTCTGTCGATAGATGACGAATCAATTGTTTGTTTTTAACAGTATTGTCAAATATTTTTTGTTATTGATAGCTAAAACTGCCTGCAAAGATGGCTAAAATCAGCTAAATTTTTCAATTTCAATTTCCAACTAACTTTATGACTAAAATTATTATATTCTCATTTATCAAATAACACAACAATATATAGAAACTCAATAACTAATTATTTATTAAAAAAAACTCTACTCTTACTTTAATTTGAATCCATCAATTGTTTTTCGATCGCTAGATTTAGGAGCCTATCATCCTCACTTTCTTCCTCCCCCTCCTCCACCTACCACTAGCACCACTAGTAAAACTCATACTACTTCTTTTAGAATTACTTACGAATCCGATAGAGATATGGACGTATGGATGGTGGACACGTCCTTGAACTTATGGTTCTTGGTCTAGTATAAATGCTTTCATTCATTAGAATGAAATTGGTCTTTCTATAAGCTAAAATTCAGAAATGCACTTTTTTGTGTCAATCTTGGAAGGGGTGACCTTTTGTAACATGGTGAAAAGGGTGCATGGTCCAAAAAAGTTTGAGAATCACTGGAATAAGCGAAATTATAGAAACTGTCAAAGGAATGTCCTCTTTGGGGCACATGCCTGGGCCAAGAGTATGGAGATCGTCCGTCACCAGTTTGGCTGCAGGAGTTGTCGGAAGGATGTCCAATCGGATGTCAAACCGACTTAGGGTTAGAATCAGAATCGTTCTTCTTCTAAACTGGTCTCTTTCCCAAGGTTAGAGATCCCAATCTGCCCTTTTATTTTACCCATTGCTCGGGAGGGGAAAGATTCATGCCTTTCCCAAGGGCATTTGTCCTAAGTGAACATAAACAGCCCCGATCGAGTTTGGACTTGGATCGCCGATTCCACTATCCGCGTCAATCGCACCTATGATAAAAAGGGTGCGTAGGGAAGAAAGGTTGGGAACCACTCTTTTCACCTGAGGGTCATGACTCGCGTTATGGATATTAAACACTCATTAACAACCAGATAGCACTCCGAGATTGCACACCTCTGTCAACGCCGTTCACTAACTACATCGAAATAAAATTGCTAGATCCGCTCCAAAATTTAATCACATGACACAAAGATCGATGAGAACATTTGGAGATATCGTGTGGATGGACATGGTATATATAGAAATGTATGGAGAAAAAGAAGAAAAATTCCACTCAATCGAAAACGAATTCTTGTATCCGTCTCGATATTTAATACTTCTTCCTTATCCCATGACCCACCGTCTCACTAATTTTCATGGAAATTCACGGAGAACCTTTGGAGATATCGTGTGGACAGACAGGTACACAGAAGATCGACAGAACAAAACACTGGGCAATACATATGCCAGTGTTCTTCATTTTACGAACTCTTACTTCATGGACTCCCCATCTTTACGAACATTAGAATGAAAAATTGAAGTTGAAAGATGGGTTCGTAAGTTTTTATTTGCCTTTGTGACGTTTTGCAGTTAATATATTGCGCGCACGAAAGGTCAATGCACAAGTTCCCTCTCTCTGTCTCTGTGTCTCTGTCTCTGTGTCTCTGTCTCTGTCTCTCTGTCTCTGTCTCCCTATGTCTAATTCTTTATCTATCTATCTCTCCCTCTCTCTGTGACAACTACATCTACATTTGATGAGTGTTGAAGTCAAGTAATGGAACTTTTTACTGTTATTGTTTCAAGTGTGATTGATGAAAATTGTAAAGTCATTTGAGGGAAAGCCTGGAGCTTCTTTGTTGACAGACAAGTTCTTACACCTCCCACCAGAGTACTCACTGACTCATTAAAATCATTGCTTGAACGTTGTTATATAATTATTTATTCAGGTAACAATTGAAAGATTTATACATAATTGTTTCTACTTTAGAACGTAACACTTAGTCCTTTATGAATATTTTATTCTCGTTGTTCATTAATGTATTGCATGTGTGTGTGTGTGTGTGCTTGTTTGTTTGTTTGTTTGTTTGTGTCAACTGTCGTGTGTGTGTGCTTGTTTGTTTGTTTGTTTGCTTGTTTGTTTGTTTGTTTGTGTCAACTGTCGTGTGTGTGTGTGCTTGTTTGTTTGTTTGTTTGCTTGTTTGTTTGTTTGCTTGTTTGTTTGTTTGTGTCAACTGTCGTGTGTGTGTGTGCTTGTTTGTTTGTTTGTTTGCTTGTTTGTTTGTTTGTTTGTTTGTTTGTGTCAACTGTCTCCACACTTCATGGGTTATGAAGTCCAGGAATGGGAATTTTTCGCGTTTCAAGTGTGAATGGTCAAAATTGTGAAGTTGTTCAAGCGAAAGCCCGGAGCTTGTTTGTTAATGGATGAGTTCCCACACCTCCAAACAGTGTGTTCACTGATTAAAATCATCGCTTGAACGTTTTTTAATCATTAATAATTGTTTCTACTTCAGAACGTCACCCTATTTAATGTATTGTTTTCTAGGAATAAATACTCCTCATTTTACGAACTCTCGCTTTACGAACTTTAAGAACGAATTAGTTCCTAATGGGGGGGGGGTTATGCCAGTAACTCTCCAAATTCGTTCATAGAGGTAGCTATAAAAACAGATCTAATAATAACTAAAAAAAGCTTCACTATAAAGTATTTCATACTCTGTAACTCTCCAAATTCGTTCATAGAGGTAGCTATGAAAACAGATCTAATAATAAGTAAAAAAGCTTCACTATAAAATATTTCAGACCCTGTAACTCTCCAAATTCGTTCATAGAGGTAGCTATGAAAACAGATCTAATAATAAGTAAAAAAGCTTCACTATAAAATATTTCAGACCATGTAACTCTCCAAATTCGTTCATAGAGGTAGCTATAAAAACTGATCTAAAAATAACTAAAAAAGCTTCACTATGAAATATTTCATACTTTGTAACTCTTCAAATTCGTTCATAGAGGTAGCTATAAAAACTGATCTAAAAATAACTAAAAAAGCTTCACTATGAAATATTTCATACTTTGTAACTCTTCAAATTCGTTCATAGAGGTAGCTATAAAAACAGATCTAATAATAAGTAAAAAAGCTTCACTATAAAATATTTCATACCCACCTCGTCTATAAGAGTCTTTTGATCGTTAAGTGTTTGGTGACTAGCCTTGGGACTGCGTGTCAAATTTCTCGTCAAACAAGAGAAGAAAGCCAATACCATTCCGTGGGTGCCAAACTGAAAAATCAGTTTTAGCTTCGGCTCTTATTTCGTTGAGAGGCATTCTTTGTTTGAGACATGGGTGAAGAATCGGTCAGCCATTGTTAAAAGAATCTTTAAAAAATTGCGTGGTAATTATTTTGACTCAGATCAGAGATCAAACATAAAAGAAATAACAAACAATAACTTAAATAGAGAATTCAAAAGATTTATATCAACATTTGAGCATAGAATTTGTTGGTGTAGCTCAGTGGTCAGAGCAAAGAGCAGGCAATGATAAAGGTTTAATTCTAATTGTCAGATAAGTCAGAGGTCGACAACATGGCTGCCAGCAATGTTTTTTTAAAAACCAGATCTGAGTTTTGGTGTTTTTTGTTTTTTTTGTGGGTTTTTATCAAATTTCGTTAAACTTAAATTTGTCCGTGCATTGAAGTTTCCCAAGTTTTTAGACGTGTCTAATATCTCTATAAATCATTTTGTCCGTCCCCTGTTAACTGATGTCACTTATTCTAGATAGAGAAAACATTCGTGGTTTCTTTTCCAGTGGTACCTTCTTTTTTAATTGTTTTCTTTCCAGCGATCTCTTCTATCCTTGATTTTTCTTCGGTTACCCCCTTATCCGCGGATTCTCTTTCTATGATTCCTCCCTATCCACGGTTTTCTTTCGGTGGTACATTCTTTTTTTGTCATTAAAGGACAATCATTTATATATTTTTTTCAATCAATTCTGGTGATTGGTATAAAATCACATCATCAGAGACCACGAGTATAGGGTTATAGATTAGAATTGCTTATTTTAGATATAATTTGTATAATTAGATATTGGCTTATTCTATGGAGACGAGACATAATATCTTCATCAGTCGTTATGTCTATTGCTGACCAAAGGCTTTTCATATCTCCTTAGCTACAAGTACCTTTATTCTGTCTGGATAGTTTACATTGGACGAGCGTATTTAGCCAATGTTTATATCTTGGATTTAATCTGTTTTGCTCGCATTTCAATAATTTGATGTTGGTCTTCATCAGTTTCTATTACAATGTATCGACTTTTTTGGAAAAAAAAAATGCTGCAACAAGGAGGAAGATAATTTGGCATAATAAAAAGATAGTTCATGTACATTTAGATAGCGTCTAGTTTTATAAAGCATACTATTAAAACCCTATGTTTGATATCTAGTTATAAAACGTCCGAAATGTAAAGACATCGAAACAATTAGTCAAACTGTAGCGTCAAATTATTTTCTGATGTAAGCAGTAAGATACAAAATAGTCGAGTCACAGCGACACTCTTTATGACTAAAGATATGTTTCCTTACAATACTGACCAAAGAAATCGCGACAGTTACGATAAACTATCAGATTTCCGACAAATATGGAATGGAAATCCATAACTCTGCACAGAATGGAAATCTTCTTGCTATCATTAAAGTCTTTATTGAATCTTACTGCTTGCACCTGAAAGAGAACCAAACGAGAACCAGTGTCCGACGCGTTTTGGCTTCAAACCCTCAGCAGTGAATCAATTCGTCAAAAAAGCCACCCCACTGAAATCCACCCGAACAATAGCCCAACGTGTGAGGCAGTGTCACGTATCCCAATTCCTGTTATAACCTGTTGAGAAACAGTAATATAAGCCACAAGTTATTGGCTTTTCAGATACCAGATGATCAATTAATAATAGATATTTCCACTCACAACAGACACAATGGTCGATAATATAGCAGGTCTGATTAGTCACTCAATGAAAACCATCGTATGACCAACGTATTTTGGTCTCATGCCTTGTTGGGGTGATTAATTTAAAAATAGTACAAAGGGGGTGAATGTATGTTACTCCTCTTGTCTAGTTGTTAGAAACCGTCAACCACAACTGTCAACATAGGTTTCTTGAGTTTTTAAAGTTGTTCTGGCTTGTTGGCTGGTTCCATGTATGTATGTATGTATGTATCATTAAAAAAATACAATTTATACGTGATATTTATGTACCATGCATACTGACCGCACCGATGGAGCTAGTGGGCTGAAAATTTAAAAAATACTTATATCTTGGAAGAGAGTTTTTCTTTTTGTTTTTCTGCCCTCCATTGGCTCATTATTGGGTTCAATTTGCAATGTAAAGTTATGCTAAATTGGTCCCTTAGTTCGTGTCAGGCAGCATTCACGCTTTTGGGGGGGATTTGGAATTTTTTAAAGATCATTGCCGAACAAAAGGCAAGAAAAGTAACCTAATCATTTATTCCCTCTTTCTCCAATTTTTTTGATTGGTCATCCCTAACATGGTATGCTGCTAAAAGATGTTGGTCGCCTTAGTGTTTCTATTGAGTGACTAATCAGACCTGTATACAAGTTTGTTTTTTTTTACTACGTGCCAAATCAGCGTAGCCCCACATATGGACCGCCCAACAAGCCGGCCGAGCGGGCTAAAGATTCTTCTCTCTTTGCTCGTGTGTGTATGTGTGTGTTTGTATCTAGGTGCACCTGATCACACTTCTGGTCTTACAACCTTGAAACTCAGCATGACTACACCACTAAGCACCATCTAAAAGGTTTTTGTTCTTGTTTTATTGAAAAATTGTTTATGTGGGTCTCCATGGTCATTTGTGCTGATACTTTTTAGATAAAAGATCTATTTTTAAAAGATAATTTTGCATAATGATTCTATTTTTTTAAGATAATTTTAGATAGATGAGCTATTCTTTGAGATAATTCTAGATGAAAGATCCCGTTTAAGGATCTATTTTTCCAAGATAATTTCAGATTAAAAAAATACGTCTTTTGGGGATAATTTTAGAAAGAAGATCTGAATTTTGACTAAATTTTAGACATTTTTTTAAAAAACTCTGACTCAGCTAAATTTTTACGGTGATTTATTTGAAGAGCAATCAAGTAAAAAAAAAAAAAAATTCTCCTTAGGAATTCGTAGTCGGTTATATTCAGCCCGACCAACCATCCAAACAGGCGACGGATTTTTCTTCCTTCGAGTGTCTGTGTTTGGGAGTGTGTTTCCGTTCACTTTTGGGAGGGAGGGTTAAGCCTTGGAAATTTGTATGTTTTCACCACAAGGCACCATCTGGGAAAAGTTTTTTTGTTGTTTTTCTTTTGTTAGTTTTCGAAAAGGTGCTCTTGGGGATCTTTATGGTCATTTTGGAGCAACAATGTCCAAATATTGTACTAGTATTTTTTTAAAGATAATTTTAGATAAAAGATCTATGTTTTTTTAGATGATTTTATTTAATTTTTTTAGATAAATAGTTCTGGTACATATACGAGCTATGGTGATTCGTTCACGGAGTATGGACATTTGTTACTTTTTTTATATACCCTTGTAGTAATCAACATCAGTCTTTTAACGTCCTTCGTTGGACATACACCTTCCCCAGGATTCGCCACACTTCTCTATCATGAGCGTCACGGAGCCAGTACTTCCTGAACTTGTCTAGCTCGTCACTCCATCTAATATTCTGCCGGCCTCGTTTGCGCATGTGATCTCAGGGGATCCATGAACAACCACATCGGAGATAAAAACACAAAGATCAAAATCAAGGACACAGTACTGGAGAAACTAGACCACTATATCTACCTAGGACAAAGAATCTCCATGAGACCCTCAAAAGAAGAAGAAGAAATCAAGCGAAGAATCACGCTAGGGTGGCAGAGGTTGACAGAGCAAGATCAAGCTTCAAAAATAAGAAGATCCCATTAATCCTAAGAAGAAGGGTGTTTAACCAATGCATCCTCCCAATAGTCACTTATGGAGCTGAAATAGGGAACCTAACCAAGAGACAGATCCACAAATTGAGAACCATGCAACGTGCGCATGAAAGAATTATGCTGGGCCTCACACAGAGAGACCACAAAATAGCACAGTACATCCAAGAAAAGTCAAAAGTCAGGGACATCATAGAATCCATTAAAAATCTCAGATGGCGGTGGGCTGGCCATGTTGCAAGAATGGCAGACAACCTTGTAGTAATAATAATAGTTGTATTATCTTGAATCATTTATCAGATGAATCATTGTCAACAATTCTCTATTTTTTACTAATATTTTTTTCGTCCTTATTATAGTTGCTTTTTATTACAATCATTCAAATGTTTTTCAGCTGTTCTAAAAGGTGTGGATTGGATACAAAGAATACGCTCTCCTGATTGAGTCACCAGAGCTTTGATGTCTAGGAGGAGATTGAATCTAATCCTAGACTCATTCCGTATTTTCTTAACGATCTCTCGGCAGCATATTTGTTATTGTTATAATACGTGCCAGCGGTAATGGTAGTGTTTTTATTAGTAGATAATTTATTTTCTATTAGATAAAGAATTTTCAACCATTATTAATTGTTGACTGATATTTCTGTCATTAGAAGCTGTCAACCAAAACTGTCTGTAAAACTAGTGTGCAATTGCAGCCATCAAAGATGCCAAAGGGTTCTATCCTTTCTTTCATAAATGCATGTGTTTGTTTATTTGTATGCTCCAGCACTTCTGGCCTTACCGTTTAGTCTGAAAACTTGAATATTGGCATCAGTACTCCACTAGACATCTTTTTTTTAATTTCTTTCCTTTTGAATTTTTTTTTTACCTTGGGGGTGGGGCTTATTTCGATGAGTTTATCAATGACATTTTTACTCTATTTTAGATGTTTCCCAGTGGAAAACGCCAGTGATGTCATAAATAGAATTTCTTCTGACCATATGTATTCTTTGATGGAATTTCTTTTACAAATTTTGACGCTCCGGTTCTTCATTTATTGACTGTGATGGCGAGTCAACATGGGTTTCTCTCAACTTTTTTAAGCTTAGCTGGCTGGCCAGCTGGTTATGTTTGTATGACACGTACAGGCCAAACCAACGTATGCAGAAGGCTGAAAATTCAAGCTTTCACTCCTTATTATATCTTATAGATTGTGATTCGCCATGTACACTTATCCTTTTGATTGTGTCCGCCTGTTTTGTTTTTTTTAATTTTCAAAACTTATCACCCTTTTCCAAATTTCTTAATTGATCATGCCCAATACGGCATGCTGCCAAAAAACGTCGGTTGCTTGACATCCTATTTTCAACCACAACTTACATCGTTCGGTGAATAATAAGACTTGCCTTAATTCTTGTCGCTTTTTATGGCAACTATTCAGACTGTCATTCGTTATGCTCTACCTAAGCAATTGGCGGCTGGTTGTAGACTGCGATTAAAAGGAAATCAAGATTAAAGAAATACCCGTAAAAAAAAAATTGATAATAATACACTAATATATTTTCTATAACTTTGAGAAGTTATTGACATTCAAACTTTTGTTCGGAAAATCTGTTCCCTTTTCCCCATCTTTCATATTGACACAATGTTTCAGCCGATTCGTTCTGCAACCTTCTCTAAGTGTATAATTTTGCATTGAATGTATAATTTTGCATTTTATTATCTATAACTTGGAAAAAAAGTCATTGTTATTCGAACTTTTGTCCGTCCAGACAATCTAATCTTCCTCTTTGCATCTTTGATGCTGAAACATTGTTTCAGCCGATTCATTCTACGGTCTTCTTGATGAGAAACACACAAAAATGTATGATTTAGCAGGAATGGTCTTCACTGTCTATAACTTTGAAAGGAGTCATTTTCCCATTTTTTATGTTGAATCATCAACGGCCTTCCATAGGTGTAATATGTAATATCTGCGTACGAAAGAGTCGGTGTCTTTCTCTCCAGAGATGATTAGTACGTTTTTTGGCTTATTTGTTTCTTGTTGTTGTTGGTTTTTCTTTCTTTTTTGTTTATCCCACGTACATAAATACCGTATCGATATCGACGTAGTGACACAGCCAGGGTTGGAGTTAGGTTGGAATTTCCCAAATTGATATTCATCCATTTTTAGGTTGAAACAGTCCAAAAATTGAATTTTACCTCCTAGAGAAGAAAAAGTTGGAGAGCTCCAATTGAAATTGTTTCAACTAACACGGTAGCGATCAACTTATTTATGGTTACGAATTGTCACTCTACGCTTTACAAGCAATGAAGTGATCGCTGCTCCATTTTGTTTCAGAAGTACTGCAAACCCTTTCCTATAACGAACTCATTCGAGAGAAGAGGTTGTTGTCAAAGCTAATGGTTCGTTATACCCAATGGTTGACTCTCGTTTGGTGAATAAGTAACAAGTTCGGTAGTTCGCTGGATTTAACGAACATTGTTCGGTAAATCTAGAGGCAGTTCTGTTTTCCACCTTACCTCACATCATTCGTTAATAATGTTAGGGTATGGGAGACTAAGATAATACCACGTGTTCGCCGTATTTATCGGATTTCGTTCGGTAAATCTGTATTCAGTTCTGTTCATCAAAGCCGAAATTTATAGTATCGATGCTCGTTGTAGCGAGGGTTTTTCAAAAAAATCAGTGAATTTCTATTTCTTCACGGGTATCAGCTAGTTTTTACCATACACCGTTGAAATAAATCGGTTGCTACCTTGAAAATTGGGAATTGGACAAACAAATAGCCGTGAAAAAAAAAAAAACATAACTAAGTAAGAGGCCCCGAGGATTAAAACTCAATACTCACTCAAGACGAAGGTGAGTGTCGTGTCTGGAATTAAGCGGCCTATTCAGTTTATCTTGTCGTTAATCACATTGTTTTGTTATTCTGAAGTTAAACGAGAAAGAAATTATTCAGTGAGGCAGACGATACGGGTAGGGGATCAAAGTTTGTTTAGATTGGACTTCCGAGGTATGTGACTGTCTTCGTGACAATTTGGGTCAAAACAATGACTCTTAAAAAAGCTTAGATCAACCAGTGTACGTTGTGAAACGAGAATTTCGTCCTTAAGCTCGTTATACATACTGAGTATTAGGGAGGCGTGATACGTCATACATAATCGATGGTTGGCACGAGGGCATACATAGACGCACCTGATGACATACACGTACAAACCTTTTCGTTAAAAAAGAAAAACATTTTCAGTACCCATTGAGGGGAGTGTGTGTTCAAATTTTCCAGTTTCTACTATGAATGGTTCGAATTGTGTGAATTCCGGATAGATACATAGATACGTTTAAATGCTAGAATGCATGAGTAACCTAAACCCAGCTACAGAGATTAAACCGGTCTGCTGTTGTTAACGGTGAAAAAAAAAGGAAGGAATTGATTTCGATGGCTTGTTCAATGGAGACTATTCTAAATACAACTATGAATTCACCGACTCTCATTTCTGCCCGGTAGAGGACCAGGATGTATAAATAATGTTGATTGACATCGGTAGTGTTTGATTGCATGAGTTAAGTCGAAGTCTTTGTTTGACACACTATGGTAGACAGGAGTAACGATTCAAGTAACCAGAAGTTCTTTGTCACAGGATCAACCAGATTCTTTCATATCCTCATACAGCATCCTGGTGTAAATCCCTTTTCCGATGTTGACCGGACATTCGAGTTTTCATTGTATTTATCTGGTTCTTTCTTTCTTCCGATTTCCGTCTTTTCCTCATGACTGCACATTCGTTAATTCATCCCCTGCTACTTGAAAAAAAATGTCCACCAAAACTGTCAACAAAGGTTTCTTCAGTTTGTAAGTCAGTCTATCTGGCTGGCTATATACGTATGTATCACATATACAGGCCTAATCAATAAAACTCATAATTCAGACATTCTCTCCCTATGTCTATAAAAAAAAAGTTCTGGGGATTGTTTTATTTTTTAAATTTCCTTTTTAAATATGTCTTTCAAGGGCTTCTAATTTGCAATGTAAATTAATTCTAAATTGATCCTTTTGTTTGTGTCACGACTGTTTTTGAAAATTCGAATCCTTTCTCAACTTGGAATAGGAGTAAGAGTGGAGTTTGACCCTGCAGCAACCCAGTTTGTCAGAAACCGTCAGTCAGAACTGTCAACAGATGTTTCTTTGGTTTTCAAACATGTATGTATGTATCATGTGTACAGGCCACACCAATGGAGCTAAAGGGATGGAAAGTTGAACATTTATCTTTACTATGTTCAGAAAAATGTGTTGTTTTTTCGTTTTTGTCTTTTTTTCTTGTATCTTGAACCTCCCTCCCCTAAGTTGGCTTTTAGTGGAGGTTCAATGTGCGATATGGGTTTATGCTAAATTGATCCCTTAGTTTGTGTCCACCTGTTTTATGAAAATTAGAATGGTTTCAGTGATCACTGCCCCCCCCCACTTCAGAGAGGTGAGAGAAGTAACTTATTCATTGATCACCCCTTTTCCAAATTTTTCTGATTGATCACTCACAACACAGCATGCTGCCAAAAGACATTGGTAGCATAACGGTTTCTGCTGAATGACTAACCAGACCTGTTTCTCCCAGTTCTTCTTCGTCTTCTCACCCCTAATAGCATAAATGCAGTGTATGTGGTGTGTGTGTGTGTGTGTGTGTGTGTGTACGTGTATGTGTATGTGCCACATACACACTCATACACATTCGTATACTCATTATAGACCGACAAGTATCATACACACTCACGTAAACACATACCTCATACATGTACACGCCGCTGATAATAACAACACACATATCACTTACATACATGCAATATGCGAAAACACACACACATACATACATACATACATACATACATACATACATACACACACCACTACATGCAGTGCATATATGTATGCATATATGGCATGTGTAAATGCGAGTAAGTATGTGTCTATGGCGAATATGTATACATTGTATGTATGCATGAGAGCAAGTATGTATGTGTATGTATTTGTCATTTATGTGTATCTGTATGTGTTTGTGTGTGTATACATTTCAGTATGTTGAATGTATGAACGTATGCTTGGTGTGTACGTGTATATGACATGTTTGCAAGTGTATGTGCGTGTATTCATCATGTGTCAATATGTGTACCTGTGCATATGAGACATGCGTGCACATTTGAATATGCAGTATGTGTGTACGTTAGTGTCTCTGTCATGTGTCTGTATTTGTACGTGTGTGCGTATGAAACACGTGTGCGCATTCCAATATGCAGCATGTGTGTATATGTGTATGATGCATGTATATATTGGCTTGCATCAGTCTGTGTACGTGTGTGCGTATGAGGCACGTGCATATGGGTGCATTTGAATATGTGGCACGTGTGTACGTGTTTGCGTATGTGTGCGCATTTGCCATGTATCTGTGAGTGTATGCATGTGCATACATGGCATGTGTATGCACGTGCACATTGAATATCAAGTACGTATGTATGTATGTATGTATGTATGGTGATGAATCAATCAATTACGTTTATATCTACTTATACCCACCTTCATACTTACTTACACAACCTCCGCAACAATCCTTCAATCATATATATATATATATATATATATATATATATATATATATATATATATATTATATGAGTATGTGGTATGTGCATCCGTGTATGTAGCCTGTATGTATGTGCGAATGTGTGTGTTCGTGGTATGTATGTGTTTGTTGTGTGTATGTATCAATTACCGATATAGACGGTGACCAATAAAACAGGTGTAAGGCTCGAATCAAAGACCCATTTTCCTGAAAAGACAGGAAAACAATCGCTTAAATGGCGGCCTTCCTGCAATAATTTATTTCAGATCAAACCTTTTCGTTCCTGATTTATTCCAAGCATTTCAAACGTGATAATCAGACCAGCTTGTTGTTACGACCAAATCGTATTGGATGCATTGATCTTCGCACGATCACCAAAGTTAAGCAACGTCCAGCATGGTCAGTATTTGGGGGCTGGGGATCGTACGAAGATCCTATCGTGGCGATACTGATAATCTTCCGAGAGAGGTGATCGTATTCGGTAACACAAACCGAAGGCCCACATTTCCACTACACACCCCGAATTTTCCGACTGGTCTGGTTTTCGTACGATTACCGAAGTTAAGCAACGGTCAAGTCTAGATGGGTGACCGATGGGGTGTAACTGATGCTATTAGCAGCTGGCTAACACGTGGAGAGCCCTTTAAAAGACAAAACATACCGCGTTCTAAACGAATTTGTAATTTGTAAAAGTTGTTTCTGCACTGTACATTCGAACATCGCTCTAACGGATCATTTTCTGGGGAGTGTCGGACGAAAACCCTTCTCAGGATTTATATTTGAAAAAAAAAAAAAACTCTTTTGGCTTAGGTTAATAAAAACAATCGTAAGTTTTGTACCATTAAGAAAAAACTTCACAATCACTTCTGTTTCTCACTATTTTTTCCAGCATGAAACAGTTGGAAACCCTTCAACCTGTGGGGTTTACCGGCCCAGGAACCCTACCAGTAACTTCAAGAAAGTCGTCAGTCAGTAGACGGCCGAGCACCCGAAGTGGGAACCGCTTCGGGCAACTCAGCATAAACTCTTTCTTTACCCGTCATACTCCTCACCCTCAAAGGGTGCGTCACATGAAAGGTAAGTGAAGTGTGTGTGTGTATATATATATATATATATATATATATATATATATATATATATATATAGTAGAATGTGGATTCGCTACTCAAACTAGCTCATGTTTCTGCCCTCTCCGAAGAGGGCAGAAACATGTATGTATCGAGCACTCTCTAAAATAAATCCATTACATATCAGAAGTGGCTTTATATTATTGATATATTATTATATTATGTTATACTGCTAGCCTGATTTGTACCACAGATACTGTGTATATATATATATATATATATATATATATATATATATATATATATATATATATATATATATATATATATATATATATATATATACTGTAAAGAGTGAGACAGACTTGGGAGTAAAGTGTTTTGAGGTAAGGTTTATTTATCTGTAGATATTTTTTGTTATTAATGGTCCAGACATCTTTCAGAATGTATTCCCATCTTCAGTGTTGTGTGCTGTGTGAGTATGTGTTTTTAGGGGTTAATGGTTTCATGTGGAACCAGAGTCCACTATCAAGAGCTTTGCCTTGTGGGTAAAAGCTGTTTGCAATATCGCATAATGTAATGTAATATATAGAAATATCTGATGTGTGATGGATTTATTTCATTGAGTGCTCGATAAATTCAACTTTATACTCCGAGAGTCAAGTTAGTTTAGGGTAGAGCTGGAAGTATAGTAGAAAGTGGATTTGCTACGCAAACAAATTCATGTTTTTGCCCTCTTTGGGCCTCATCAGGCGAATGATTATATGTGTTTTTAGATACCTGTTTGGGAAATTTGGTGAGAGTCTTGTGGTTGTCTCTATGAGTTTTTATGTTTTATTAGGTTTTTTTTTGTAGTGTGTATGTTTTACTGTTGGTTGTAAGTTACATGTCAAAGGATTTGCGCCACACGATTTTCACTCATTGTTAGCATTGACAAGTATGTTTATGAACATAATGCTGAGCTATTCACACCTTAAGGGGCCCGCTCCAGCATTTAGTGATATTTGATGAAAAAAAGCAAATTAGCAATAAAAAATGCACTATCACTCAATTCTTGCTTGTCACAGCCTTTTTCGGCCTTTTGGCTCTTGTCAGAGTGTAGTATCTGCACCATGGCATTGTCCAAGGTGTAGAATTTGCACTTAAACAACCATTGGGCCGGAAGGGGTTGCCAAGATGTGTCAGTCCAGGTGCACCGTGCGATATCGTAGTCGGGGTACTGAGGGTCGGCATTACTTGGCGCATTGAGGCTCTGTGGATTCGCCCTACGCCCCCAAGTATTTACTCGTCCCAGTCACGGGCTGCACTTCGCCCCAGGGCAGTGCTACCCCATTGCATCAAGACGGATGGGTCAGGCTTGTCCAGACGCTTTCACAACACTAGTTGCAGAAACTGGGGAAATTTTTATGCGTGCACCACCCCTCATTAGGAGAAATCTTATGTCACATCTTGTTCTTGTGGGTGCAAGAGTAAATAATGACTATCACTTTCTTAACAGAGAATCACCTGAAAGGCTAAATTATTGTCCGATAACGCAGCCACTTTTGCAGCTGGTTGTCAGATAATTTTGCTAATTTCCATCCAAAAGTCATAGCTGGTTCTCAGATAATTTTGCTAATTTCCATCCAAAAGTCTTAGCTGGTTCTCCGATAATTTTGCTAATTTCCATCCATAAATTATAGCTGGTTGTCAGATAATTTTGCTAATTTCAATCCATAAGTCATAGCTGGTTCTCAGATAATTTTGCTAATTTCCATCCATAAGTCATAGCTGGTTGTCAGATAATTTTGCTAATTTCCATCCATAAATCATAGCTGGTTCTCAGATAATTTAGCTAATTTCAATCCAAAAGTCATAGCTGGTTGTCAGATAATTTTGCTAATTTCCATCCATAAGTCATAGCTGGTTGTCAGATAATTTTGCTAATTTCCATCCAAAAAATCATAGCTGGTTATCAGATAATTTTGCTAATTTCAATCCATAAGTCATAGCTGGTTGTCAGATAATTTTGCTAATTTCCATCCATAAGTCATAGCTGGTTATCAGATAATTTTGCTAATTTCCATCCGTAAGTCATAGTTGGTTGTCAGATAATTTTGCTAATTTCCATCCATAAGTCATAGCTGGTTGTCAGATAATTTTGCTTATTTCCATCCATAAGTCATAGCTGGTTGTCAGATAATTTTGCTAATTTCCATCCATAAGTCATAGCTGGTTGTCAGATAATTTTGCTAATTTCCATCCATAAGTCATAGCTGGTTATCAGATAATTTTGCTAATTTCCATCCATAAGTCATAGCTGGTTATCAGATAATTTTGCTAATTTCCATCCATAAGTCATAGCTGGTTGTCAGATAATTTTGCTAATTTCCATCCATAAGTCATAGTTGGTTCTTAGATGATTTTGCTAATTTCCATCCATAAGTCATAGCTGGTTCCCAGATAATTTTGCTAATTTCCATCCATAAGTCATAGCTGGTTGTCAGATAATTTTGCTAATTTCGATCCATAAGTCATAGTTGGTTTTCTGAAAATTTTGCTAATTTCCATCCATAAATCATAGCTGGTTCTCAGATAATTTTGCTAATTTCCATCCATAGATCAGAGCTGGTTGTCAGATAATTTTGCTAATTTCCATCCATAGATCATAGCTGGTTCTCAGATAATTTTGCTAATTTCCATCCATAGATCATAGCTGGTTCTCAGATAATTTTGCTAATTTCCATCCATAGATCATAGCTGGTTCTCAGATAATTTTGCTAATTTCCATCCATAGATCATAGCTGGTTCTCAGATAATTTTGCTAATTTCCATCCATATATCATAGCTGGTTCTCAGATAATTTTGCTAATTTCCATCCAAAAGTCATAGCTGGTTATCAGATAATTTTGCTGATTTCCATCCATATATCATAGCTGGTTCTCAGATAATTTTGCTAATTTCCATCCATAAGTCATAGTTGGTTCTCTGGAAATTCTTCTAATTTCCATTCATAAGTCATAGCTGGTTCTCAGATAATTTGGTAATTTCCATTCATGAGTCATAGCTAGTTCTCAGATAATTTTGCTAATTTCCATCCATAAGTCATAGCTGGTTCTCAGATAATTTTCCTGATTTCCATCCATAAGTCATAGCTGGTTCTCAGATAATTTTGCTAATTTCCATCCATATATCATAGCTGGTTCTCAGATAATTTTGCTAATTTCCATCCAAAAGTCATAGCTGGTTCTCAGATAATTTTGCTGATTTCCATCCATATATCATAGCTGGTTCTCAGATAATTTTGCTAATTTCCATCCATAGATCATAGCTGGTTATCAGATAATTTTGCTAATTTCCATCCATAAGTCATAGTTGGTTCTCTGGAAATTCTGCTAATTTCCATTCATAAGTCATAGCTGGTTGTCAGATAATTTTGCTAATTTCCATCCATGAGTCATAGCTGGTTATCAGATAATTTTGCTAATTTCCATCCATAAGTCATAGCTGGTTCTTAGATAATTTTGCCAATTTCCATTCATAAGTCATAGCTGGTTGTCAGATAATTTTGCTAATTTCCATCCATAAGTCATAGCTGGTTGTCAGATAATTTTGCTTATTTCCATCCATAAGTCATAGCTGGTTCTCAGATAATTTTGCTAATTTCCATTCATAAGTCATAGCTGGTTGTCAGATAATTTTGCTAATTTCGATCCATAAGTCATAGCTGGTTCTCAGATAATTTTTCTAATTTCCATCCATAAGTCATAGCTGGTTATCAGATAATTTTGCTAATTTCCATCCATAAGTCATAGCTGGTTCTCAGATAATTTTGCTAATTTCCATCCATAAGTCATAGTTGGTTCTTAGATTATTTTGCTAATTTCCATCCATAAGTCATAGCTGTTTCCCAGATAATTTTGCTAATTTCCATCCATAAGTCATAGGTGGTTGTCAGATAATTTTGCTAATTTCCATCCATAAGTCATAGCTGGTCCCCAGATAATTTTGCTAATTTCCATCCATAAGTCATAGCTGGTTCTCAGATAATTTTGCTAATTTCCATCCATAGATCATAGCTGGTTATCAGATAGTTTTGCTAATTTCCATCCATAAGTCATAGCTGGTTGTCAGATAATTTTGCTAATTTCCATCCATAAGTCATAGCTGGTTGTCAGATAATTTTGCTAATTTCCATCCATAAGTCATAGTTGGTTTTCTGAAAATTTTGCTAATTTCCATCCATAAATCATAGCTGGTTCTCAGATAATTTTGCTAATTTCCATCCATAGATCATAGCTGGTTCTCAGATAATTTTGCTAATTTCTATCCATAGATCATAGCTGGTTCTCAGATAATTTTGCTAATTTCCATCCATAGATCATAGCAGGTTCTCAGATAATTTTGCTAATTTCCATCCATAGATCATAGCTGGTTGTCAGATAATTTTGCTAATTTCCATCCATAGATCATAGCTGGTTCTCAGATAATTTTGCTAATTTCCATCCATAAGTCATAGCTGGTTCTCAGATAATTTTGCTAATTTCCATCCATAGATCATAGCTGGTTCTCAGATAATTTTGCTAATTTCCATCCAAAAGTCATAGCTGGTTCTCAGATAATTTTGCTGATTTCCATCCATATATCATAGCTGGTTGTCAGATAATTTTGCTAATTTCCATCCATAGATCATAGCTGGTTCTCAGATAATTTTGCTAATTTCCATCCATAAGTCATAGTTGGTTCACTGGAAATTCTGCTAATTTCCATCCATAAGTCATAGCTGGTTCTCAGATAATTTTGCTAATTTCCATTCACAAGTCATAGCTGGTTGTCAGATAATTTTGCTAATTTCCATCCATAGATCATAGCTGGTTCTCAGATAATTTTGCTAATTTCCATATATATATCATTGCTGGTTCTCAGATAATTTTGCTAATTTCCATTCATAAGTCAGAGCTGGTTCTCAGATAATTTTGCTAATTTCCATCCATAAATCATAGCACGTTGTCAGATAATTTTGCTAATTTCCATCCAAAAGTCATAGCTGGTTGTCAGATAATTTTACTAATTTCCATCTATAAATCATAGCTGGTCGTCAGATAATTTTGCTAATTTCCATTCATAAGTCATAGCTGGTTGTCAGATAATTTTGCTAATTTCCATTCATAAGTCATAGCTGGTTCTCAGATAATTTTGCTAATTTCCATCCATAGATCATAGCTGGTTCTCAGATAATTTTGCTAATTCCCATCCATATATCATAGCTGGTTCTTAGATAATTTTGCTAATTTCCATCCATAAATCATAGCTGGTCGTCAGATAATTTTGCTAATTCCTATCAATAAGTCATAGCTGGTTCTCAGATAATTTTGCTAATTTCCATCCATAAGTCATAGCTGGTTCTCAGATAATTTTGCTAATTTCCATCCATAAGTCATAGCTTGTTCTCAGATAATTTTGCTAATTTCCATCCATAGATCATAGCTGGTTCTCAGATAATTTTGCTAATTTCCATCCATATATCATAGCTGGTTCTTAGATAATTTTGCTAATTTCCATCCATGGATCATAGCTGGTTGTCAGATAATTTTGCTAATTTCCATCCATATATCATAGCTGGTTCTCAGATAATTTTGCTAATTTCCATCCATATATCATAGCTGGTTCTCAGATAATTTTGCTAATTTCCATCCATATATCATAGCTGGTTCTCAGATAATTTTGCTAATTTCCATCCATAGATCATAGCTGGTTCTCAGATAATTTTGCTAATTTCCATCCAAAAGTCATAGCTGGTTCTTAAAAAATTTTGTTAATTTCCATCCATAAGTCATAGCTGGTTGTCAGATAATTTTGCTAATTTCCATTCATAAGTCATAGCTGGTTCTCAGATAATTTTGCTAATTTCCATTCATAAGTCATAGCTGGTTCTCAGATAATTTTGCTAATTTCCATCCATAAGTCATAGTTGGTTCTTAGATAATTTTGCTAATTTCCATCCATAAGTCATAGCTGGTTATCAGATAATTTTGCTAATTTCCATCCATAAGTCATAGCTGGTTCTCAGATAATTTTGCTAATTTCCATCCATAAGTCATAGCTGGTTCTCAGATAATTTTGCTAATTTCCATCCATAAGTCATAGTTGGTTTTCTGAAAATTTTGCTAATTTTCATTCATAAATCATAGTTGGTTCTCTGATAATTTTGCTAATTTCCATTTATAAGTCATAGCGGGTTCTCAGATAATTTTGCTAATTTCCATTCATAAGTCAGAGCTGGTTCTCAGATAATTTTGCTAATTTCCATCCATAAATCATAGCATGTTGTCAGATAATTTTGCTAATTTCCATCCAAAAGTTATAGCTGGTTGTCAGATAATTTTACTAATTTCCATCCATAAATCATAGCTGGTCGTCAGATAATTTTGCTAATTTCCATTCATAAGTCATAGCTGGTTCTCAGATAATTTTGCTAATTTCCATTCATAAGTCATAGCTGGTTCTCAGATAATTTTGCTAATTTCCATCCATAGATCATAGCTGGTTCTCAGATAATTTTGCTAATTCCCATCCATATATCATAGCTGGTTCTTAGATAATTTTGCTAATTTCCATCCATAGATCATTGCTGGTTCTCAGATAATTTTGCTAATTTCCATCCATATATCATAGCTGGTTCTCAGATAATTTTGCTAATTTCCATCCATATATCATAGCTGGTTGTCAGATAATTTTGCTAATTTCCATCCATAGATCATAGCTGGTTCTCAGATAATTTTGCTAATTTCCATCCATAGATCATAGCTGGTTCTCAGATAATTTTGCTAATTTCCATCCATAAGTCATAGCTGGTTATCAGATAATTTTGCTAATTTCCATCCATATATCATAGCTGGTTCTTAGATAATTTTGCTAATTTCCATTCAAAAGTCATAGCTGGTTGTCAGATAATTTTGCTAATTTCCATCCAAAAGTCATAGCTGGTTCTTAAATAATTTTGTTAATTTCTATCCATAAGTATTGCTGGTTGTCAGATAATTTTGCTAATTTCCATTCATAAGTCATAGCTGGTTGTCAGATAATTTTGCTAATTTCCATTCATAAGTCATAGCTGGTTCTCAGATAATTTTGCTAATTTCCATCCAAAAGTCATAACTGGTTCTCAGATAATTTTGCTAATTTCCATCCAAAAGTCATAGCTGGTTCTCAGATTATTTTGCTAATTTCCATCCATAGATCATAGCTGGTTCTCAGATAATTTTGCTAATTTCCATCCATAGATCATAGCTGGTTCTCAGATAATTTTGCTAATTTCCATCCATAGATCTTAGCTGGTTCTCAGATAATTTTGCTAATTTCCATCCATAAGTCATAGTTGGTTTTCTGAAAATTTTGCTAATTTCCATCCATAGATCATAGCTGGTTCTCAGATAATTTTGCTAATTTCCATCCATAGATCATAGCTGGTTCTCAGATAATTTTGCTAATTTCCATCCATAAGTCATAGCTGGTTCTCAGATAATTTTGCTAATTTCCATCCATAAGTCATAGTTGGTTCTTAGATAATTTTGCTAATTTCCATCCATAAGTCATAGCTGGTTCTCAGATAATTTTGTTTATTTTCCATCCATAGATCATAGCTGGTTCTCTGGAAATTCTGCTAATTTCCATCCAAAAGTCATAGCTGGTTGTCAGATAATTTTGCTAATTTCCATCCATAAGTCATAGTTGGTTCTCTGAAAATTTTGCTAATTTCCATTCATAAATCATAGCTGGTTCTCAGTTAATTTTGCTAATTTCCATCCATAAGTCATAGCTGGTTCTCAGATAATTTTGCTAATTCCCATCCATATATCATAGCTGGTTCTTAGATAATTTTGCTAATTTCCATCCATAGATCATAGCTGGTTCTCAGATAATTTTGCTAATTTCCATCCATATATCATAGCTGGTTCTCAGATAATTTTGCTAATTTCTATCCATATATCATAGCTGGTTGTCAGATAATTTTGCTAATTTCCATCCAAAAGTCATAGCTGGTTCTCAGATAATTTTGCTAATTTCCATCCATAGATCATAGCTGGTTCTTAGATAATTTTGCTAATTTCCATCCATAAGTCATAGCTGGTTATCAGATAATTTTGCTGATTTCCATCCATATATCATAGCTGGTTCTTAGATAATTTTGCTAATTTCCATTCAAAAGTCATAGCTGGTTGTCAGATAATTTTGCTAATTTCCATCCAAAAGTCATAGCTGGTTCTTAAATAATTTTGTTAATTTCTATCCATAAGTATTGCTGGTTGTCAGATAATTTTGCTAATTTCCATTCATAAGTCATAGCTGGTTGTCAGATAATTTTGCTAATTTCCATTCATAAGTCATAGCTGGTTCTCAGATAATTTTGCTAATTTCCATCCAAAAGTCATAACTGGTTCTCATATAATTTTGCTAATTTCCATCCAAAAGTCATAGCTGGTTCTCAGATTATTTTGCTAATTTCCATCCATAGATCATAGCTGGTTCTCAGATAATTTTGCTAATTTCCATCCATAGATCATAGCTGGTTCTCAGATAATTTTGCTAATTTCCATCCATAGATCTTAGCTGGTTCTCAGATAATTTTGCTAATTTCCATCCATAAGTCATAGTTGGTTTTCTGAAAATTTTGCTAATTTCCATCCATAGATCATAGCTGGTTCTCAGATAATTTTGCTAATTTCCATCCATAGATCATAGCTGGTTCTCAGATAATTTTGCTAATTTCCATCCATAAGTCATAGCTGGTTCTCAGATAATTTTGCTAATTTCCATCCATAAGTCATAGTTGGTTCTTAGATAATTTTGCTAATTTCCATCCATAAGTCATAGCTGGTTCTCAGATAATTTTGTTTATTTTCCATCCATAGATCATAGCTGGTTCTCTGGAAATTCTGCTAATTTCCATCCAAAAGTCATAGCTGGTTGTCAGATAATTTTGCTAATTTCCATCCATAGATCATAGCTGGTTCTCAGATAATTTTGCTAATTCCCATCCATATATCATAGCTGGTTCTTAGATAATTTTGCTAATTTCCATCCATAGATCATAGCTGGTTCTCAGATAATTTTGCTAATTTCCATCCATATATCATAGCTGGTTCTCAGATAATTTTGCTAATTTCCATCCATATATCATAGCTGGTTGTCAGATAATTTTGCTAATTTCCATCCATAGATCATAGCTGGTTCTCAGATAATTTTGCTAATTTCCATCCATAGATCATAGCTGGTTCTCAGATAATTTTGCTAATTTCCATCCATAAGTCATAGCTGGTTATCAGATAATTTTGCTAATTTCCATCCATATATCATAGCTGGTTCTTAGATAATTTTGCTAATTTCCATTCAAAAGTCATAGCTGGTTGTCAGATAATTTTGCTAATTTCCATCCAAAAGTCATAGCTGGTTCTTAAATAATTTTGTTAATTTCTATCCATAAGTATTGCTGGTTGTCAGATAATTTTGCTAATTTCCATTCATAAGTCATAGCTGGTTGTCAGATAATTTTGCTAATTTCCATTCATAAGTCATAGCTGGTTCTCAGATAATTTTGCTAATTTCCATCCAAAAGTCATAACTGGTTCTCAGATAATTTTGCTAATTTCCATCCAAAAGTCATAGCTGGTTCTCAGATTATTTTGCTAATTTCCATCCATAGATCATAGCTGGTTCTCAGATAATTTTGCTAATTTCCATCCATAGATCATAGCTGGTTCTCAGATAATTTTGCTAATTTCCATCCATAGATCTTAGCTGGTTCTCAGATAATTTTGCTAATTTCCATCCATAAGTCATAGTTGGTTTTCTGAAAATTTTGCTAATTTCCATCCATAGATCATAGCTGGTTCTCAGATAATTTTGCTAATTTCCATCCATAGATCATAGCTGGTTCTCAGATAATTTTGCTAATTTCCATCCATAAGTCATAGCTGGTTCTCAGATAATTTTGCTAATTTCCATCCATAAGTCATAGTTGGTTCTTAGATAATTTTGCTAATTTCCATCCATAAGTCATAGCTGGTTCTCAGATAATTTTGTTTATTTTCCATCCATAGATCATAGCTGGTTCTCTGGAAATTCTGCTAATTTCCATCCAAAAGTCATAGCTGGTTGTCAGATAATTTTGCTAATTTCCATCCATAAGTCATAGTTGGTTCTCTGAAAATTTTGCTAATTTCCATTCATAAATCATAGCTGGTTCTCAGTTAATTTTGCTAATTTCCATCCATAAGTCATAGCTGGTTGTCAGATAATTTTGCTAATTTCCATCCATAGATCATAGCTGGTTCTCAGATAATTTTGCTAATTTCCATCCATAAGTCATAGCTGGTTCTCAGATAATTTTGCTAATTTCCATTCATAAGTCATAGCTGGTTCTCAGATAATTTTGCTAATTTCCATTCAAATGTCATAGCTGGTTCTCAGATAATTTTGCTAATTTCCATCCATAGATCATAGCTGGTTCTCAGATAATTTTGCTAATTTCCATCCATAGATCATAGCTGGTTCTCAGATAATTTTGCTAATTTCCATCCATAGATCATAGCTGGTTTTCTGAAAATTTTGCTAATTTCCATCCATAGATCATAGCTTCTCGTCAGATAATTTTTCTAATTTCCATCCATATATCATAGATGGTTTTTAGATAATTTTGCTAATTTCCATCCATAGATCATAGCTGGTTCTCAGATAATTTTGCTAATTTCCATTCATAAGTCATAGCTGGTTGTCAGATAATTTTGCTAATTCCCATCCATAAATCATAGTTGGTATTGTATATTGATTGTATACTTTTTTTTTCAAGCACATAGGCAAAGTGCTTTCATATTTTGTCTCTATTTATACTAAAGGCTTTCCAATCGATAGCTATGCATCGTTTTGAGGTTTGTTCTTTCTTTAGATTACTTGACCTTTATTCAACTTTCCTATCCGTTCAAAGTAGACGTATAAAATGATTTTAATTCCTATACGATCCAAACATCAAATAAAAGGAAGTGATGTTGTGAAAGTTTGCTCAGGTCTACGAACGCTCACCCGATATTGACGGTTTAACAACGTAGATGTTGAAAAGGGTCTACACGGCCGTAACATGTTCTTTATTTTTAAATTTCATTTAAAATTTTAGGTGATGGCTTACGAAAACGTCGTACAGAATAGTCGCTAAAAATTTAGCGGAAGCAAAGATAAATACTAATGCCAAGTTTTATTGTATGAATTTAAATTCGTATATATCTGAATTTTTGAGATGAGGTATTATTATTATTTCTATCATTATTCGGACTATCCTCATCTTGGTTAGTATATCTCTGAATTTTTGAGATGAGCTATTATTATTATTTCTATTATTATTCAGACTATCCTCATCTTGGTTAGTATATCTCTGAATTTTTGAGGTGAGGTATTATTATTATTTCTATTATCATTCGGACTATCCTCATCTTGGTTAGTATATCTCTGAATTTTTGGGATGAGTTATTATTATTATTTCTATTATCATTCGGACTATCCTCATCTTGGTTAGTATGTCTCTGAATTTTTGGGATGAGTTATTATTATTATTTCTATTATTATTCGGACTATCCTCATCTCGGTTAGTATATCTCTGAATTTTTGGGATGAGGTATTATTATTATTTCTATTAATATTCGGACTATCCTCATCTTGGTCAGTATATCTCTGAATTTTTGGGATGAGGTATTATTATTATTTCTATTATTATTCGGACTATCCTCATCTCGGTTAGTATATCTCTGAATTTTTGGGATGAGGTATTATTATTATTTCTATTAATATTCGGACTATCCTCATCTTGGTCAGTATATCTCTGAATTTTTGAGATGAGGTATTATTATTATTTCTATTATTATTTGGACTATCCTCATCTTGGTTAGTATATATCTGAATTTTTGGGATGAGGTATTATTATTATTTCTATTAATATTTGGACTATCCTTATCTTGGTTGTTTTTCATACTTTTTTTGTTAATATTTCCGCTGTTGCACTTTACAGCCTTCATCAGGTAGGGGTGGGGAAGTAAGAACTGGAACCCTCCATTTAACCGACGGGGATATATTGACTGCACTCCCCTCTTAGCATCAGTAGTATTATTATTGTCTAGGATTGAACCTAGAACCATCAGATTACTTTGCAGTAATTTTGTCTGATGCTGTAACCACTATGCTATGTGTCCATGTGCTAATTTTTAGGAGCCTTAAACCTCAGGTGACAGCTTTTGATGTTGTTGATGTTATTGTTTTCTGTCTTTCATTATTTCATCATTGTATGAAAAACAACCAAGATGAGGATGGTCAGAATTTAAATTCGGTTTGTTTTTTGTTGTCGTTTCCTCTTCCTAGTAAAACCCCTAAGAACAGACCTAGAGAGCTAAGATTTTCATACGTTCAACGAAATAAGATAATTCTAAAGAGCAGAAGTCAAGGGAGATAATTTAGAGAAACAATGAAGAAAGATCTAGAATTTTCAATTTTTGTCTATCTTCCTTACATCTCTCGAGAACCACAAATAAAACAAACCAGACCCGTTTTGTTTTTTTTTTCAATTTAATTTGTGCTCCCTTTTTTAACATCAAGTGGGTGAGTGTTTGAAACGTTTTTATTTACTCTGTGCGCCGTTTTTAACATCAGGTGAGTGAGAGTGTGAAAAAAAGTTTAGAAAACGAAGTACTATTCATTTTGTAAGTCATTTTTAACGCCGATTTTATCTGTGCAAAACGTTTAGTTTTCTTTTTCGGGGTAGGGGGATAAAGTTGTTTTCTTTTATTTTATTTGTTTGCCATTCTTTTTAAAGGGAGTTAATCATAAATTCATCTTAAGGCTAACAGGAGTTATCTCCGTTTTGGGCATCAGACAAATAACTGTTCAGTAATCTGATGGTACTTGGTTCGATCCAAGTGTGAGACAGTATAACAATACTGCTAACGCTAAAAGATAGGCGTACGGTCAATATACCCCCGTCGGATAAATAAAGGGTTCGGTTCGTTACTTCCCCACACCTACCAGATGATACCTGATGAAGGCCGTAGAGTACAACGGCCGAAAGGTTGTATGAAAAACAACAAAGATGAGGATGATCCGAATATTAATGGAAATAATAATAATACCTCATCTCAAAAATTCCGAGATATAAAATAGTATACTTAAAAGATGTAAGAAAACATTATAATTGAGGATCTCAACAAAAAAAATGTGTAGGAATCAGGTCTGGTAAGTCACTTCATAGAAACTGCCACGTGGCTAACATCTTTTGGCAGCTGATTCAATAAAGAAAAAAAAAAACACATTACTTGACCGTACATTAGAAATATTATAAACCTGTTTCTAAATAACACAGCAAAATATCTTTTTTCGTGAAATATTTAGACGTGAACAGATTAACTGTTTTGATTTAAACAACCCAAAGAAATGCAGTATTTAAAAAGGATATAAATCTTTTAAAGACTTTAAATCTTCCCGCCTTAATTTTACAGCTAGCTGATTGGCTTAGTTGATAATACACTTAAGCGTCTCAACCAATCAGCTGACTCTAGATTTAAAGGAGGCAACTCTAAAAGCTCTTCCAAGACTTATCCCCCTTTAAATGTTGCATTTATCTACGTGCATCCTGTATATTGTAAACCTTGTCATCATATGCAAATGAAATGAAAAGACACGTTGTAACCAAGAAAAGCAAAAAATAACCTGCTGCCTTTCTTTTCTTTTTTTTTCCTTTCCCAGGCTTGCTTGACGTCCCAATTTGCATCGTAGTCGACAATATAGAACCTCCATCAAGACCGCAGACAAACACTTCACGATTGTGGACCGGTTCGTTATCTAGTGTTGACCGATACAAAGGACTTAGAAATTTCTACAAAGAGAAAGTTTTACCAAAACACGGACCACGTAAGTTGAAAAAGTCTGATTTCTTGGTGTTCTTGGAGATATGTTCATGTGATACAACCGTTGACACATCTAACTCTTGAATTCATGCAAAGAAAATAGAATGCTGATTTCTATGGGAGTAACTTCCAAGTAAAATTATCTAGCTGAGATCATTTGAAAATTTTTTTTTAATTTTTGAAAATTCGACTCACAGTTCTGCTGTCAGTTAAAATTGATTCAAATCTGTTCATGAATTTGAGGGTTAAGAAAAAAGCATTTATGAATTCGTGGTAATTGCTTCTTCACTTTTCGCCACTCCATCTTACGAAAGTTTTTTTATAGGGACGCTCTACTTTCGGATTACAGCGGAAACCTATATTTGCAAGAGCCATTGTCTACCGGAGTGGGGTATTTACACTATATTGACATTGTGAATATTTCCAGTTCAAGACTGGCCACTTGTTATATACCGTCACTGCAATATACTGAGTTTAACATTGGGTAGGTGTTCACAAGTTCGACGCCAGGTAGAATGTTCACTATTTCGGCACAAAATCAAATTTCACTATTTCGGCACAAAATCGAGTTTCACTACTTCGATACAAAATCGAGTTTCACTATTTCGTCAAAATATTGTTTCACTATTTCGGCACAAAATCAAGTTTCACTATTTCAGCACAAAATCAAGTTTCACAATTTCGATACAAGATCAAGTTTCACTTGTTCGACATTAAATCAAGTTTAAATATTCAGGCACGAAATTGAGTTTCACAATTTCGACATCAAATCAAGATTCACAATTTCGATACCAAATCAAGTTTCACAATTCGATACCAAATCAAGATTCACAATTCCGATACAAGATCAAGTTTCACAATTCCGATACAAGATCAAGTTTCACAATTCCGATACAAGATCAAGTTTCACAATTCCGATACAAGTTCAAGTTTCACTATTCGGGCACAAAATCGAGTTTGACAATTTCGATACCGAATCAAGTTTCACAATTTAGATATAAGATCAAATTTCACAATTTTGATACCAAATCAAGTTTCATTATTTATTTCGATACAAGATTAAGTTTCACAATTCCGATACAAGATCAAGTGTCACAAGTTCGACATTAAATCTAGTTTCACTATTTCGATACCAAATCAAGTTTCACTATTTCGATACAAGATCAGGTTTCAAAATTTCGATATAAGATCAAGTTTCACTATTTCGATACATGATTAAGTTTCACAATTTCGACTCAAAATCTAGTGTCACAAGTTCAACATTAAATCTAGTTTCACAATTTTAGCAGAATCAAGTTTCACTAATGCGAATGAAATCAAGTTCTAGCTTCTTGTCTATACAGTAACTCAAGGGATTACCCAAATCTCTTTTAATTTTCATACGCAGGGTTAACCGGTATCATCTCGTTAATTCTCGTTGTTGCCCCGAAATTCTTTAAAGGGTTTTATTGTGACAAATTTCATGGGTCTGACCCTAAAATATTGAGTCCTCGGTTAGAAACCTATGACATGCGTGTCAGTAATGACACATCCAGGTTTTTAAGATGACAGGTGATGGACTTTGAAAAAGTCACCAAAATTAGGGTGATGTTTTTTTCAAATTTCATTCTACTCTCCGAGTTTAATAAGTGCGTTTTGGAATTTCTATCTAAGCATTTACCTGAAACTAGAATACATGTACACATGTAAATGACGCTGCGATAACAGGATTATTAAAAAAATGAAATAAAATTTCGACACACCGTGCTAAAATGGTTTGCCATCACTGTCATAGGTGGACTATAGATCACCATCTGCTCTTCATCAGTAGCTTAGATGAGAAGTTGTGGCATGCCTTTACCAAGAACATAAGCGCAAAGTGAAAGTAAACAATGCCGCCCAAACTCGAACTTCGTCTTACGATTCCTTTTTCCCCCCGTGACTGTAATCGTCACGCCACTCAGCACCTTCACGCCATGGCATCCAAATCTATATTTTCATTGATTTCTCTTCTCATGCAAAAGAAATATCGCAGGTTTCAAAACTATGAATGACTGCAAACAGAATCGAAGAGCACCCAGAGAGCGCATCCTTCCGAGAAGGGGAAGTAATTGTGCATGGATCCGACCCAGAATTCAATGACAATTTTCTCAGTCTACTGCCTATTCCTCCACAAAATTTCATTGAAATTCATCCTGAGCTTTTGACACGCATGAGCGAATACATACATACGTGGAAAAATAAAACATAATGTATCTCAATCATCTTGGATCACACCCAAAATTCTTTTTTGTCCCATTGTTCACCATTTCATAGAATTTCATTGAAATTCATTGAGAACTTCTGGAGATATCGTAGGGACTGACAGACAGAAAGACAGAAATGATCAAATACACATACCCCTCCAATTTACCAGACGTTATCAGGATTTTAGTCATCTCACTATAATTTGAGAAATTTCTGTGTCTCTGTATGTGTATGCACCGAGATAACTCGACAACTGGCCATTGCAAGAAGTTGATATTCGCCAGATACGTTGGTCCATGTATCGAATATTGCAAAGTCAAGTTTCAAGTTGTTTGGATCAACGGTTCTGGATATCTGGGGAGTGCTTGATTTACAATAAAAATCTACATTGGAATGAACCGGAAGTTTGTGGCTGTAAAACGAGCTTGTTTCTACCTGCAGCACCAGGTATTCCTAGTTGGTCACCCATCTGTGTAATGACTAGCTTCGACATCGCTCAACTTCAGTGAGCTTACGAGAAATGGTGTATTCAATGCAATTTTGGCCGTACATACACACATAGTCAGACAGACCAACTTGAAAATGGAGAAATCTATGGTGACAGTTTGGGTTGACGGTTCCTAATAATTCCAATCTTTGTGTACCACTCGAGACGTTCGCTTAGGAAATGACGATATTGGGATTATTAGAGTCGAAAACAGAATAATGGTAACCAAGACGAAAGATACGATCAAAGGCCAAGTGTTTGATTACTTTATACTGATTGTTCCATCGTAGAAAGAGCGAAAGTCAAGTATTTACACACCTTAAGTGCTGCTCAGGGTGAAATCGAACGTGTTTACAGTGACAGAAACAAGTATTTGGACACTTCATCATTCTTTTAACGTCCGTCGTTGGACACAGACCTTCCCCAGGATCCGCCACATTTATCATGGGCGTTGCGAAGCCAGTACTTTCTGAACTTGTCTAGCTCGTCTCTCCATCTAATATTCTGCCGGTCTCGGTTGCGCATGTGATCTCGGGGGATCCATGTTATGAGTCGTGATGTCCATCGGTTGTCTGTCATTCTTGCAACATGGCCTGCCCATTACCATTCAGGTTTTCTTATAGATTCTATGATATCTCTGACTCCTGTTTTCTTCCTTGTATACTGTGCTGTCTTGTGATCTCTCCATGTGAGGTTGAGTATGATTATCTCATGCACGCGTTGTATGGTTCTCAGTTTGTGGATATCAACTTCATCGAAGTGAAAAAAGAAGAACATGAATGAGTTGGCAATGTTCGACTATAAAATCCATTGGATAAATGATAAACTACGCACTTCAGAATCAATTACTATATAAATATATTACTTGTGATATCCTACCTAAAAGTGAAAAGGGTTTATAAAGGAGGGTTGTTTCGTTTGAAAGTATTCAACTAGTAAAAAATATGAGCTAAACTCTTTCCATCATTTAAAAGATCTTGACACCACAGAGAACATATGGACACTGAATAAGGCCAAATTGGTAGAAAAAAAAATTGGGAACGCTGATCAACAGTGAGAAGCAGCTGAAGATGTATGGAACAACATTGAGTAGCACACTGTAAACAACTATCTAAAATCTTGCCAGAACGGCTCAGTTTTCTGAAGGAAAATAAGGGAAAAGCTATCCCATACTAAAACGTACTATGAACATAAACAGCGAAGTTAGATTGAAAGAGAAACGACAATTTTTTTTCTTTGCCCGGGGATGTATTATAATTGATTATCTAAAGGAATTAATTTCTAATTATTCATTCTCTCATATTTTTTCAGTTGCCCAAATGGAATCGTGGCGCGAAGAACTTCAAAACTTCACCAATCAGCTGGGTTTCAGCCCAGGCCACGCACTGTCGGGACGCCCTCAGGAAGGTCCACTCGGAACAAGACCCCGCACAGGGGCAAACATGTATTCGTCGGAGACAGGTCGCCTCATTCCACCACCGTCGAGAGCCATGTCTAGGCAAGGGCCAAGGCTCTCCCTCAAGGAAAAACTCTTCAACCAAATGTCTGACCAATCGTATCAAACAGAGATGGAAAACACGGTGAGTTGATTGACTGGAAGGTACATTTTGCTTTTCGAAACTTCAGAATAATTTTGTGGCACTCTTGTTGCACGACCGTAGCCACCAAAGGTGGCGAAAGGTTATACTCTTATTTTTCTCACCAGTACATATGTTTGTGTGTTCCAGTGCTCTTGGCCCTACTGTTTTGTATCATCATCAGTCTTTTAACGTCCGTCGTTGAACATAAACTTTCCCCAGGATTCACCACAATTCTCTATCATGGGCGTCGCGGAGCAAGTATTTTCTGTTTTGTATACAGATTTGAAAATTGGCATCATTACTCCACTTTGCATCCTCTAAAATGTTTTTTATTTTTATTTTCGGGAAATTTTTTTTACCTTTTGGCGAGGGGGGGGGCTTATCTTGGTGGGTTTATTGATATTATTAAAACATCTAGATCCTCTCGAATTTAGATGTTTCGATGGATTTTTAAATATGACGTCGTTAAATCATCTGGGATCTATTTATCAGTTGTTCATTAAATCAGGGGTGATTCCAAAAAAGTCATGGCGCTAAACAAGTGGGATAGCCATATTGGATTGGTCTGAAAGCCAACAGAGTAGTGGCACCAAATAACATTGGATAGCCATATTGGAATTGGCTCAAAGACAGAAAAAAGTCATGGCGCTAAATAAGTTGGATAGCCATTTTTGTATGGGTCAAGAGCCTACAAACTTGTGGCCCTGAATAAGTAAGATTGCTGTATTGTTCGAGAAAGCAAATGATGGTGCTTAATTCTAACCAAACTAACAAGGCATTCACAAGTAAGAGCAGTCCTATTACGATCGGTACTTAAGCGCGAAGAAAAAATGTATTTGATGGGCGGGAGACTGGTTCAATTACGTAACTACATTAAGTCAGTGGTGGGCACAACTAGCAAAAACCCTGAAAGGGTAAACCGATTAAATTTTAGAGAAAGCAAAGATAACATTTTATTAAATGAATTTAGCTCCGGCTCGGTTGTTCGCTCTAAATCCCCTGAGAACAGGAGTGAAATTTTACTATGTTGAAGCTAAGACATTAACCTTATCAAGGAGGTACAACACGCACACAACTGACAATGATCAAAGTGTATTTAGGTTTACAAGAATGATTAAATGAACAACTGAAATTAAACATTAGTCGACATTCAACGTTTGTCTAAAGCTCTATGTCTAAGCTACAACATATTAAAATTTCAGCTCTCTAGGTCTGTTTATAAAGGGTTTTAAGGGTTTAAATGTCAGTTTACATTCAACATACAGTTTATTTAAAGCTCTATGTCTAAGCTACAACATATTAACATTTCAGCTCTCTAGGTTTGTTTATAAGGGGTTTTAAGGGTTTAAATGTCAGTTGACATTCAACATACAGGTTATTTAATGCTCTATGTCTTAGCTACAACCTATTAACATTTCAGCTATCTTTGCCTGTTCTTAAGGGTCTTAGACCAAAAATAGTGAGAGGCAGCTACAACTTTAATAAGTTGTTGCTAAGACATAGAGCTTCCCCAAAAGGCATCGCATGCCAATATCGGGTGATGATTAACGTGTACATTAGTAATCAAAGGAAAAAATGATATTACACATTAGTTTACATAAAACATACATTGGAATTTCAGCCCTCCACGTCAGTTTTTAAGGGGTTTTGAGCAACAACAACAACAAAAAAAAACGAGCTGAAACTCAATTCATATTATGAAAGTAAGCGTTAAGCGGTTATCCTTGCTTCCGCTAAATTTTTAGCGGTTATTCTGTCCAGCTTTTTCGTTAGGTGTGCCCACTATTGCATATACTTACACCAGGGAAGCATCGGAATTAAATTGCTGCCAGAAAAACGATGATCTCCGTATCCAGCAGTTGTGACCCGGGGGAAGCCATCTCCGAAGGCCTTCACAAAAAGTAGTGAAAGCATCAAGACATAACCCCTAAACTCGCTGGTATTCAAGTGTCAGTAGTAACCATCTGGGGTTTGGCTAGATATATGGGGGTCCACAGGGTTTGGTTTCTCGAGAACCCCCTTCCAACTTTTTTGTGCAGTAGTTCCCGACGTGGGACTGCGGACATTATATACTCTTGATAGAAATGTAGTAGATGGATTACTATCCATAAAGTTCTTGAAGGCCCGTCTCCATTGGGAGCCTTGGATCGCCCCCTTTCACTCCTCGCTCAGCGACCCCCCCCGTTACCGTTTCCCTTTGACTGTGCATAGTTATCAACCAATGCCCTCTTTATTTTCTAGGTATTAAGCATGTTGTATCAGATTCTCAACACAGACGATATGAATGCCGTTCAAGGCTGGCTTGTGTGCGCCGGAGACAAAGGTAATCATTTCGAGAAATCAATCATTATCTACAGACAATGAAAGCCCACCCCACTGGGAAGGGGGCGTATGGAAATCCTGGGATGCTTAGTTGCCAGAATTCACCTCTCGATAGTCCAGATGTAAACAGAGGGCGATTTGCCTGGCATCAGGTTTGATGCAGGAGCTGCCTGAAGAACATCATATTGGACAGAGATTGATTCATGTCCTCCCCAAGGGCATTAGAGTGAAGTGAGCATTGGGAAGCACCAACAGTTTTAAGAAAACATAATCCCATAACTTCAAGTATCCAATAGGTAGCATTTCTCTTTGACACTGTTCAAGGTTGGACAGTGTATGCTGGAGACTTACTTCATAGTAAACCAGGTTGGTCTCTTTTCAGATGATCTTGCATAGGGGTTCCCAACCTTTTCCGCCCCGTTTACCGCTAGCAACTTTTCGAAAGTAAATTTATCCCCGCCCTGTTTTATTCAATAATTTGAGATTACACTTCTAAATATTCTATTAAAAATGGATATATAATCCGATAGAAATAACGCATTAATGATTGTTTCCGTCGGATTATGTATCGATTTATTAATGATATAATTGATCGTGTTAAGAAACAAATAGAGCAGACGTAGACAGTGAATGAATAAAATGAGAATTTGAAGATAGAGAAGTTATTTGAGCCTTTGCATGACCGGCAACTATTTAGTTCAATGGTAAGGGCAATGCAGCCATCTAACAGTCGCAGGTTCGACTCCTGCAGCAGCCCCATTTCCTTTAATTCTTCATTCTATTTAGGCTGTCTAGGTCAAATGATACATTCACCATGTAATAACGAAGGATCATCTCAAACAGAATTTCTATGTGATATAACGCATTTATAATTACTTCTAACATAATAAGGCATACGATAGATACTGTTTTAAATATTATCAAATCATTGTAATCCCACAAATGGCCCGCCCGACTAACCAGTCAAGTGGGCTATAGACTCTTCTCTCTTTGCTCATTTGTATATATATATTTATATGTGTGTGTGTGTGTGTGTGTGTGTGTGTATGTCCAGGCGCTCTTGGTCACATTTGTCTGGGGTTACATCCTTGAAAATTTGCGTGCGTACATCGCTAGGCACTATCTAAAAAAATGCTTTTCTGAGTCTCGATAATCATTTTGGAACCAACAATGCCCAAATCTTATCCCGATACTTTTTTAAAGATAATTTTAGATAAAAGATCTATTTGTTTTTAGATAATCTTAGATAATCTTTTGCCTCATGTATTTTTGAATTTGATCTAAATTTAATAAGATGAAGAAACATGAATGAAGAACCTGAAAATCTATACAAGGTGTTTCGGAAAGGATAGCCATCGTCTCTTTGACGATTCGTATTCAAACTTGAATCATAAACAATTTCAATGACATGAATTACAAAAACATCTATTTGTTCTTAGATAATTTTAGATAAAAGATCTATTTGTTCTTAGATAATTTTAGATAATTTTTTGCTAGACGTATTTTTTAATTTGATCTAAATTTTTATAAGATATTAAAGCATGAATGAAGAAACTAGATATCTATACAATCTATTACAAAAAAAGATGCAACCGCCTTTTCGACAATTCGTATTCAACCTATCTTGGATCGATTTTTAATGGCATAAATCACAGAAAGATCTATTTGTTTTTTTAGATAATTTTAGATAATCTTTTGCTTGGCGTACTTTTTAAAATTTGATTTAAATTTGACAAGATGACGAAACATGAATGAAAAACCTAAATTTCTATGTTTCAGAAAGGGTTGCAACCGTCTTTTTTAGAACTTGTATTCAAACTATTTTAAATCGAAAACAATTTTTAATGACCCAAATTACAAAAAGATGTAAAAAAGATGCTGAAGATGTTCACCTTTGGTCCAGATACAATAGCGTAACTAATATCGGCGTTTTCATTTGTATCTTTGTCTGTAGCTGAGATTTGTTTATACACTGTCGTTCCGATTGGTGTCAACTGAAAGACAAAAATATTCCGAAATTAAAACGACGAATATGTCTGGTTGGGCACTCTGTAGAAACCGTCATGCAGCCGACGTCTTCTGTCAGCATGCAGTGTTGGAGCTGATCAAATGAAAAATTGGGAAAAAAAGGGGTCATCAATGAATTAGTTACTTCTCTCACTCTTTGTTGGACCATGATCGGTAAAAAAGATCTAGATTTTCAAAAAGACAGGGGCAAACTGACGGATCAGTTTAGTATAGACTTACATTGCAAATTGAACTCCAACCAATCAAAAACCTATTTTGGACAGGGGATATTAAAAAAACGTTTTTACTGGACATAATGAGAGGTAAGGCCCCAAGTTCCACTGGTAGTACCTGTATACATAATACATACGTAGGCAGCCAGCCAAACCAACTTGAAAACTGAAGAAACCTTTTTTGACAGTTCTGGTTGATGGTTTCTAATTGCAAAAAGATTACCTATTACGCATACATTTCAACTTTACCATAGATGTTGAAAATGATTAGCTCCAACCTGGGTACATGTCCATACCAGTTTCGTTGCATAAACGTTTGGTAACATTGGAAAACGACATAGCCGACACAACACAAATGAATGGATGCTCGAATGAGACGAGCGCATGATGCAATCCTTTAAACTACTAAATACTGTTGTCTCTCAGTTCAGTGTTGCCACGTAATAATTATTGTAACATAGTATTTACATGCACGTAAATTTGTCCCTCTTATACTTATAGTTATGATTAGGGTTGAATCTTTTATGAAACAGCATATATATATATATATATATATATATATATATATATATAACTCATCCATTGTGAGCTTATGCAATGCTCTTCCAACATGGAATAGAGCACTCCGGTGGATGGGGAAAATATATGCATAAATGAATATATCACTTAAATTCTTTACTAACCATCCCGTTCCGTGTCTGAAGTTAAGGTTTCGATCCTGCCTCTTGGTACTGGATGGGATAACGGATTGTCTATAGTCACACTGAAGAGTTGTAATGCAACGAAACAGCTGTCTATGGTTGACACAATGATATATATATATATATATATATATATATATATATATATATATATAATCGTAGAATGTGGATTCGCTACACAAACTAGCTCATGTTTCTACCCTGTTCAGGCCTGAATGAGGCCCGAACAGGGCAGAAACATGAGCTAGTTTGTGTAGCGAATCCACATTCTACTATTTATTTCCAGCTCTACTCAAAAACAACGTAACTTCAGGAGTGAAAAGTTGTATGTATCGAGCACTCTATGAAATAAATCCATTACATTTCAAAAGTGGCTTTATATTATTGATATATTATTATATTATGTTATACTGCTAGCCTGATTTGTACCACATATACTGTGGGTATATATATATATATATATATATATATATATATATATATATATATATAAAACTGGAGCAGATTAATCAGCCGCAGCGGTTGCCTGTTAGCGTTTGTCACAGACCTTCCTCAAAATTCGTCTAAGCTCTCTATCATTGTCTTGTTCGTGATGCCATCTTTATCTATTTATTTTTTTTTTTGTCAGCCACAGTTTCACGCGTGAACCCCGTTCTGGATCGTGATATCCAGAGTTTGTCAGACATTGTTGCAACATGACCAGCCCATTCCCATTTTAACTCTCTGATGGATTCTGTAATATCTCTGAGTCCTGTTTTGTTTCCTAATATACTGCGTTGTCTTGTGATCTCTCCATGTGATGTTGAGCATGAATCTTTCCTGTGCACGTTGTGCAGTTCTCAGTTTGAGGGCCAATCTTTTTAGTAAGGATCTATCTTCAGCTCCATAGGTGACTATCGGAAGGATACATTCATTGTAGACCCTTTTTTGTTAACAGAGCGAAATTTGGTGAGTGAGTTGATCAAGGCAGCAATTGGAAGTCAACTGGAAGAGGGTACCCGTCCCCCCGAAATAGCGGATCAAGGATACAGACCCCGAACTTCACTCCCACCAATCATAGAAAAAGGGAACATCGGAAGTGGACAGAAAGAGAACAAAAGGACCCCTCACAAAGTTGATAGGTATTTGCACTTATTCAAAAGCATTCCATATCAGTTGGGGATGATCAATTAAATAATTGAAAAAAATGGTGATTAAAAGATAAGTTACTTCTCTCGCCTTTCATTGGGTAGCAATTACAAAAAAAGTCTGAATTCTCGAAACGCAAGCGTGAATGCTGCTGGACATAAAATAGGGGATCATTTTTGGATGGATCAGCATTGAAAATTGAACCCCCACTAAAAACCTATTTAGGGCGTGAATTGGAATTGAAAAAAAAATGTTCCTCCTAGACTTATTAAATATACTTATTAAATGTTGATCGTCTCAGCCCTCCAGCTCCATAACTGCGGCCTGTATAAGCGATACTTTTATTTTATATATATATATATATATATATATATATATATATATATATAGCCAGCCAGAAACTTGAAAACTGAAGAAACCTTTTTTGACAGTTTTGTCTGACAGCTTCTGATACCATCTATCACCATTAACAACGGCTGTAATCAATGAATAATCTACCCCTACCCCAACCCCTACCCCTACCCCTAACCTAAGCCTAAATTCTGCAATTGGTCGTCGGAAATCTCTGTATTTTTTTTTTTTTTTTTTTGCTTTTTGAAATTACATTCGTTTTGCTTCTCGTTGCTTTCTTTCGCTTCTCGTAATTTCACGGGGACTTCAAAGGAAGTAGGTTTATTTATTTCACACATTCAATGTATTCATGGACATAGCTGGATTTGGACCTTGAGCGCCCTTGGCTCTTCGGCTAATAGACATTAGAATAAACGGCGAATCACCAGATTTACACTTCTATGGTTAAATGAGTAATATATCTGAAGTAAATACATTCACATCTACACATGTTAATACATGCCGGCAGAACTCTCAAGTAGATTTTTTGGTATTCCCGTACTCCAATGACCTGAGATTCGAATTATAAACGGTAATTTTACTTATCTATTCAAAACAAATGAGGACGTTTTATAATGAAATGAATTCCAGAATGAATTTCAAGCGGTCATTAATTGAAACCGTTAACGAAAACTATAACCAAAAATGTTAACAGCTGTCAACGAACATCACCAAGTGAGCTAGAGTTGCTGAAAATTTCAACATTTACTCTATATTACTTTTACAAAAAACAATTTTTTGTAACTCTCCGAAATTGTTTTTTTTAGTGGGGGTTCAGTTTTCAATGTATGTTTCTGCTGAATTGATCCCTTGTTTGAGTCCGCTCGGGTTTTCTTTTAAAATTCAGACTTTTCAGTGATTACTGCTCAACAAAAGGCGAGAGAAGTAATTCATTAATTGATCATCCGTTCTACGGATGTTTTAATTGATCACCCATTACTCAGCATACTGCTAAAAGATATATTTTTGTATAGAGGGGCGGGGCGATTGCCTCTTTTGCCCCTTTATAAATTCTTCCCCCTTCATGGGGCCACCCGAAGCAGATATTGCTAGTAAATGAAAATTCTCAAACCTTATAAAAAAAATTATTTTCAGATTAATCTTGGAGACTCCACGTCCCGTTACTGGCATGCCAAGACTTCAAGAAGAAAATGATAGAAGACCAAGTCGAAAAAATCAAGAGTTCCCAGAATCACAGACACCTGCCGTTTGTGAATCTCAAGATAAAACAGGTAACTATTGTATGATGATGAGCAGTGTGATTTTTCGGTTCCTCTTTCACAAACAATTGACCCTTCCACTTAAAGGTAGCAGTTTTCTCTGATAAAAAAATATCTACCATCCATTACTTGGAATCCTGGACTCTTCCGGTCTTTAGCAAAACATCCGAGGAAATTCACAAAACAATCATTCTCACTATTGATAACGAACAGCACAAGCAGAAGCGGCCTTTCAAGGTCCTTCGTTGGATATATACCTTCTCCAAGTTCCTCTACCCATGGGTTTCGCAGCGCCTGTATCTCCTGGCCTTGTTTAAATTGTCATGCTATCTTATTTTTTTGCCGGACACTATTTCGCATGTAATCTTTTGCGAGTCATCATGTTCAGGCATTGTCTGCGATTCTTGGACATGGCCTACTCATTGCCATTTGAGTTTTCTGCTGGATTTTATATCTCTGAAGCTTGTTTTCTTCTCTAATATATCGTGCAGTATTATGGTGTCTCCGTGTGATGCTTTCTCTGACACGTTGCTTGGTCATTATTTTGATAGCAAATGTTTTTGTTAGGTCCCAAGTTTCAGCTCCGTAGGTGTCTATTGAAAAAATACATTGGTTTTAGATCCTCCTTTCGAAGACTAATGTGATTTTCTGATTATGATCACCCTTCCGAAAGCTTACCAACCCTGGGTAATTCTTTCCTTTGATTTGGGGGAAAATAATGGAGATTCTCTGTCGCAGTTAGATGTAATGGTCAACTTCAGTGATTTCGAAACTGGGGCCCGCTGCGGGGGTCTCTTTGAACCTGACTTAGAGCATCGTGTGGCAGAGAAATTCAGGTATTATCGACATAATGTAATTCGAACTGTTTATGCACACGCCACATGTTTGCATGAAAAATATTCAGGTGAGGAAACTGTTTGCGTTGGCAACGCTGACGTCAAGTCTGCTCTGTTCTAAGATGGATGGTGCTAGGGAATAGCAGATGTTAAAGTGGTTAAGTGAGTAACGTCACTTCGGGTGTCTGTCACCTCTTAGTCTATTCCACTTATTGCAAGCCGATCGGGGTTTTTTTTTGTGCGATTACCGATGTTAGGCAACGTCGAGCCTGGTCAGTCCGACAGGAATACCAGGTGCCTTTAGCGAGAATTATGAAGTGAGTAACGTCACTTCGGGTGCTTCTCCTTTCTAAATCAATTCCATGTTCTGCAAACCCGGACGAGAGAAACTCGTGGCGTTGGAAACTTGGATAAGGTTGCCTGATGCTGTAGCCAGTGTAAGGGCACTAGCAAACTGACTATTCCTTTTTTAGGGAGGAAGAGTTGTCATACGATTCAAAAATCCAACTCGGAATTTCAGTTTTCAGTGAGCCAACCTAATCGATAAATCAACTGTCGGTTGGTGCAGTGAGGAAAGAAATACACAGCACTCAGAGAACGCCGTAAAATAACTAAAAACTGAATGAAAATGAATTTGAAAAAAAAAAAAAAGGTAGAGGCTTTCAAATTAAAAAATATTGACTTACTTCCCTTGAAATTCAAATTTAGTTTTTTATCAACGTCAAGCGTTTAACACCGCTCAATCTTTGTGTATGGATCTGCTCCAACATTCTAATCACTTCTCCCGTAGCCCTATTGATCACCCCTCAGCGGAGTTTCATTGAAATGATCAGGGATATCGTGCGGACAAGATGGGAACTTCCGGGGCTATTGTATGATGTGGGCTGTTAGCTAGGACCTGACATAAGAGATAATTGTGTATGGATTTATCCAAGAACATAATTTCATCTCCCACGAAATGTCAACGAGATTCATTGATAAGTTTTTTTGTTTGTTTTTTTTAGATATTGTATGGACAGACGAACACTGGTAAATACATATACCTCTTCCAACTTTGTTGAGAGAGCTGAAACAACTTAAGACGACATTTTAGCCTTCACTTAGTTACTCTAATAGATAGGTCGAATCGATCGTCGCTAGGTACAGCAAGACAAAAGTGAACATTTTCTACTTTCGATTGTTTATCGGTGGATCATCTGGCTTATGAGTTATCAACAGGCGAACCTTATGAGATACTCTTACTGTGACTGTTATTAGGTACTTACGTGAGTATATTGGCTGCAGATTGCTCCTACCACAAAGAAGAATGTATCGATATTCGAATGCAGAAACGAAAATGGATAACAAACGCAGTAGGAGAAGACAGAGAGGAGAGATATTGAGGTTTGCCGGCAAGACATGGCAAAGGTTACCAATCACGTTCGGCATGGAAGGAGCTAGGGGAGGCCTTTGTAGAATATAAAACAACACTGATATATGCGTATATCAATAGATTTATTCATACCATATATGAATACAGGGGTTGATATATATATATATATATATATATATATATATATATATATATATATATATATATATATATATATATACTCTAGAGAGCTTTACAGCTTTAAACATTAAAAACACTTTTTCAATAGATTTTTTGTCACTTCAGTCACTTATTTCCCAATATCTGTCGATGCAATTTATTTCATTTTCTTAAATGTTTTTCTTTCTGTTTCACAAATACTTTGTTATTATTGTACAATGTATGAATTTTCTCTTGTTGGGATCATCAGTTGTTTACCATGTTACTGTTTCGGGGATTAATAAAACAAAACAGTTATGTTAACATGGAACCCTAGCAGTATGGATCAAACACCTCCTCCCTTTCTTATAAAATTTACGCTATACACGTAGTTTGTCATTTTATATAAAGTTCTATGTGTATTGTATATTTGATAAGTAAACGTTTCGTCATATATATATATATATATATATATATATATATATATATATATATATATATATATATATATATATATATATATATATATGTGTGTGTGTGTGTGTGTGTGTGTGTGTTAATCAATCTTTGGTAGGTTTGAATTTTATTCATTAATCCATGGACGTTTTTACATTTTCTGTAGGCTCGGACACAATAAAGGCTCCAGTAACAGAAACCTTCCGGCGACCAAAGCAAGTTCCGATCGAAAAGCTGACTATTGCAGACGTCAGGCCAGGTGAACGTAAACAAGAGAGGAATGAGTATTCCCGGGACAACCAATCACAGCCCAAGATGAAATATTCAAAAGTCTCCCATGGCCGAAATCCGGATCCACGTCCCCCTCCTCAATTGTCGTTCAAAAGCAATGAAGCCCCCAAAGAATGGAATCGAGAATTGTCAATCGATAAACATACTATTTAGACGACGTTGAAAAGATTCCTCAGATCATAATCCCGAATGGCAGAAAACTAAATGTTGGGACCCCAAATGATCAGAATATTGAAGGGTGTGAAATAGAGAAACCCGCAATGCCAAAAATGTGAAAATCCCGAAGAACAATGGTAAACAAGTTCCAATCCTGAGTCGTCCTTTGCTTGATGCTGTATTGAGGGTATTTGACTTTTTAGATATGTCAACACATCTCTTTTAGACACTTTTCGGTCGGTTGGTCGGTCGGTCGGTCGGTTGGTCTACCGGTCAGTCCCAGTTATGTTAAACAACAGAGATAGGAAGGAAAGAAGAGGTGTGATATCATTAAAAGAACATCTACTTCGAGGTTATATTTTACCAGCTGCTAATGATATCATAACAGAATTCTGAGGTCCGTATTTTTGTATTTAAAAAAAAAAATGGTGGAAAACGCCCAAAATGGCCATTAACGATTTTAATCGAAAATAATAGTTGCAGAATATTTCCATACTGCTATATTTTAGAATTATGAAAGTCAACTGACTCAAAGAAAGTCACCTTGCACTTCCTCCTCCTCCTCTTCCTCCTTCTGCTAAAATAGCCATGAACGGTGGACGCATCGTTAAACTTATGGTTCTTATTTCGTCACTCTTTCTTGCTGTATTCCTACAACAGAAATCAGTGAAAATCATTCCCGGAGAAAAAAAATCTGATGTGAAAATTATTTCCTCCCATGGACGTTTTAATTGATTTTTGAAAGTTGTGTTTACATTTTTTTTTTTTTTTTTTCAAATCGGGGTTTTGAACTTTCGGCCTGAAAACATCTTTATTCAAGCAAGATCGCATACATTTTTTTAAAAAAATCACATACATTTAACAAAACAAAAAAACTCACACTCATAAGGGGAGTCTCACTATAAACGTGTTTTTCTGTCCTATCCTCCAAGAATATTACAAGTAGAAACCAACTTTCCTGCTTTTTTTACTTTGATACTTACTACACATATAAAAAAACCAACAGAAAGAGAAAAATAATGATAATTCTTTAAATAAAAGGCATTTAGCTTCAGTCGGTCATTGATCCACAAATCAAGAACACCATCAGGTCTACGGGTCTTCTCAGTTGAACCTGACACATTCCCTCTACCCTGTTCTGCCTTCCACCGTATAGTGGAGATCATCTTAAAGACATCCAGTAGGATCAGCCAGTTGATTAATATACGCGCGTTGGGGTCCGCCAACTGAGGTAGTTCCATGTGATGAACGGAAAAGCAAATTCTCACCCGCAAGTTTATCCTTGTTGCGCCAAGAATGACCGGCTAAGCGGGGTCTTCACTCCCTTACAGAGGTTGTGATTGCAGGGAAATGTCCTTATAAAAGCTTCTTTGTAAGCTTTTTTCCAGCTGATTCTTATTCACAAATAGCTCAAGGAATCACCCACTAAATCGGGAAATAAGTTATTTCAGGCAGTTGGTGTTTAGATCATTCGAGATTTCAACATTTGGCGTTCAATGATGTCGTTCCAGTTTATTTTTCGGGATTATGATCTGTCTCAGATAACACATGTCGGAGCTGATACCGATCATAAAGTTTTAAGTTTTAAATCTATCTATATAACGAACAGTGTGACTTATTCAATTTTTCCTCTATTCACAACAACGGTCTCTTCCACTTGAACGATTTTGCCGATGAAAATATCTCCTATTCACAATTTGAAACAATGAACTGTTCCACTCAAACAAGTTCAATTATTTTGAAAATAAAATGTCTGATGATATTGATAAGACGTATATATTTATTTACATTATTCACAACTCAACCTGCTTTACTAATTAAGCCACCAAGACTGCGACTGGACACAGAAGTTTCAATAACACCCTTAAACCTATCTCTATTATTGTTCGGACTATCCTCATCTTGGTTGTTTTCCATACAATGTTTCAGCTGTTGTACTCTGCGGCTTTCATCAGGTATCATCTGCCGAAAACGGCCGAAACGTTGTATGGTAAACAACCAAGATGAGGATAGTCCGAACAATGATAGAGAAACACCCTTAAACCTCTCATTCATTCCGATTGTAGCCATGTTTATTTACATTCTGGTAATTACAGTATCTAAACGGTGCTTCCTCTGGCTACGGGGATGGAGGTTCGAATCACACGTAAGGATTATTCTTTATTTTCTTATCAACGCTATTTACTCACTGCTAAGGGGTAATCGACTTGAGCAAAAACTTGCGATGAAAGAACAAACAATAAAAGTGAGATTAAGGTAAAAAATAGTAAAAACATTTGATATGATAAAATAGATTTACAATGATTCTATTTCAATAAATGTACCTTCCATGAAGCTAATGTTACTTACTCTCGATGGCCATTGACATTAGGTTCGATCCTCACTGGACATTCCAACCTTGTACCAGACTAAGATAAGCTTAGTAAATAGCTACTTGTATTTCAACAAAATAGATCTATGCAACACTAGAATTTAACATATCCAAATCTTCCTAATTCCGATATATATATATATATATATATATATATATATATATATATATATATATATATATATATATATATATATATATATATTGTGTCATCCACAGACAGCTGTTTCAATGTATTACATCTCTTCAGTGTGGCTATAAACTTTCAATTATCCCATCCAGTACCGCGAGGTGGGATTGAAACCTTCGCTCCAGACACGGATATCCTATCTCTGAGGACGGTCAGTAAGGCTGAATTTAAGCAGTATATTTATTTACGCATAAATTCCCCATCCACCGGAGTGCTCTATTCCTATGGAAGAGCATTGCATAAGCTTACAATGGAAGATTTACCTCACTTAAAGAGTGCTCAACCCTGAATAGAGGAGCATTATAGTTCATGATGTATTTTTCAGTTTGTCGAGTCAGAATGCAAAAAGAAACTAATATAAAATAGCTGTGGATGATATTTAATCACATTGCTCAATATTCATCAAAGTAAGTATATCTATTGACATATAAAAATAATTTATAAGGGTGCATACCCAGCAAATGTCAACATTTCGTGACTAACGCACTCTTCAGAAACCAGTAATATGTTTTGTTCTTGTAATTTTCGTTTGCATAATTACAAGAAAAAAAAATATATATATATTTGATATTTGATTGTAAATAGCTCAAAATGACTTGCCCTTGAGTATATAATTCTGTAAACTTTACTCAGCGTAGAATTTCCCTTCCTACGATGAACTGTGTGCCGCAAGTTGATGAAAGATCTCTCTGACCAGTGCACCCCGGCGAAAACACGCTCATATGAAAAATAGCCCTAAAATATATTCGAAATTGACCTGCAGGTTCCTCTAACATATCCAATTAGTTTCATTTGTCTACAAAAAAATTCCTAAAGAACCATATTACAACGCCAAGCCTTTAAGATACTTGTTTAGCACTATATCTCCAATATGCAAAAAATTGATGTAACAAAAACAGTAGTCACGTGATACAAAGTCGCGCATGTCATAAGATCTTATTTCCATCTGGATTCGAATAGCGGCCTCTTCTTGTAGAGAGGGCAACCTACTAGATATGTATCCATGGAAGTACCTAATTACAGCCACGGTAGAAATTTCTCAAGAGGTTAGCCTGTTGATAACTCATAAGCAAGATAATCCACTCATAAACAATCGAAAGTAGAAAGTGTTCATTTTTGTCTTCGGGTACCTAGCAACAATCGATTTGATTTATCTATCACAGTGACTAACCGAGGGATGGGATATTGTGTCGGAAGACGTATATTTATATAACCGTGACTGTCGGTACATACGATATCTCAAAAACTCCTCAATGAATCTCGTTGACAATTTGTGGAAGACTGGACCAAGGGCTACGGATGAAATGACTAAATTTTAGGAAGGACCCATGCACAATTATCTCCCCTTCAGCCAAGGTAACTGTCTACACCACACAATATCTCCAAAAGTTATCTGTCAGCCTACACGATACAGTTCCCAATGAATTTCAATGGAATTTCGTTGAATAGTAGGCAACAGATCTACGGAAGAAGAGATCAAATTTTGGAACAATTGCATCCCCTACATCATAGCTAGTAGTTCACACAGTTGTTTCATTTAGAAAACAATGGTTTTTGACACTTGATTGTAAATAGCCAGAAATGACTTGCCCTGGGGTATATCATTCTCTTGTAAACGTTACTCAGCATGATATTTCATTTAAAATGGTATATGATATGCCGATATTTGATGAAGGGTTTCTCTGACCAGTGCACCCGGTGATAACCCCCCATTATTGAAAAAGGCACAACAATGTTTTTCGCAACATATCTGGAATTTTTACCCGAGTTATTTTAACTCACTGAAAGTCAAGCATGTCTGATAAGTTTCAATAGTTCCTACGGAACCCTATTCCAGCGCCAGGACTATTAAACATGTTATAAGAATCAAAAACTTAAAAATACACAGAAAGTCTGTTAGTGGTACGAACAATAATATTGCCTAATATTGATTTATCTATCACAGTGACTAACCGAGGGATGGGATATTGTGTCGGAAGACGTATATTTATATAACCGTGACTGTCGGTACATACGATATCTCAAAAACTCCTCAATGAATCTCGTTGACAATTCATGGAAGACTGGACCAAGGGCTACGGATGTAATGACTTAAACATAAAAGTGTGAGTGGGTTGATGGTAATTATAATTTAAACATGTTTCCTGATGGGTCATCCTCTGATGAGTATCAGTTGAAAGTTTTTATAAGGATTTCATTAAAAAAAAAAAAAAAATCAAAAAGATATTTATGTTTTCGTATAGATCTTCTAAATACGGCAATATTGAAAAGACTTGTTTAGCACTTTATGTACGATAGAAATTAATGCACCGTAAAAGGTACATTCATTTATTACACATGCAAACGTATGCATGTCTTATTCGATATCTTACCTTTGTCTGGATTCGAATACCGATTTCTTGGTGTATTGGGAGAAATCAGTTTGCTACGTACCCTACTCATGGAAGTACCTAATTATAGACGCAATAAAAGTTTCTAAAGAGGTTTGCCTGTTGATAACTCATAAAGCCAGATGATCCACCCACAAACAATCGAAAGCAGAAAGGGTTCACTTTTGTTTTGCCGCACCTAGCAACGATTGAGTTGATTTATCTAAAAGAGTAAGTAACAGGAGGCTGAATTTCCTTGTCGGATTTTTCCTACCTCTGCCAATGACGTTGGGAGAGGTATGTTTGTAATGTGGAAATAATGTAACCCAACAAAATGGCAGTGATAATTCAACAATGTGGCAAGTGAGAAAAAAAGTGTTAAATCTCAAAAAATCGTACTATCATGAGGGCAAGCTTGATGCATTCTGCTAGCGCCGCCTGCTTTTTCAAGAGCACTAAGACGTATATGTATTCAACCATGTCTGCCTCGAAATGTTTTCAATGAATTTTGATGACATTCTGTGGAAGGCTTGACCATCGGCTACAGAAGAAATTCTTAAATTAAGTAGTCGTTATCAGGAAAATGGTTTTTGATTGAGAGCTATCTTTATTATCCTGCAGTAAAAGAGGTTAAAAACTTCATCATCATCATCATCGTCATCAGTCTTTCAATGTCCGTCGTTGGACATAGACCTTCCCCAGGACTCGCCACACTTCTCTATCGTGGGCGACGCGGAACCAATACTTTCTGAATTTGTCTAGCTCGTCTCTCCATTTAATATTCTGCCGGTCTCGGTTCCGCATGTGACCTCGGGGGATCCATGTCGTAAGTCGCGATGTCCATCGGTTGTTTAAAACTTACCGGTGATTTTTTTTTTAAATCTGAATTTAAATTCCAAGGGAAGTAGATTAATATTTGTAGATTTATCTGTGTGACTAGTTTTCCGTTTTTAAAAATTGTCTTTCAATTTCTCAATAGTGTACGGAGTGGGCAAAGATAAACGTTAACTGGGTGCTGTGTAATTCAGACTTTTTTTTTTTTTTACTGACCAACCTCTATTGGTAGCATGACGTGGTAGGAGAGATCAATTTTAAATCCGGGAGGAAAAGATTGGTCAATAAATAACTAACTTTTCTCGCCTTTTGCTGGGCAGTGATCACGAAAGAAATCCGAATTTTCAGAGAATGCTACCGGACATAAATTATGTAATCAATTTAGCATGAACTAAAACGCATAATACATAGATATCCAACCAACCAGTCAGACGAAGTTGATGATAGAACAAACCTTTGTTACCAGTTTTTGTTCAAAGTCTGGACATGGCTGACTTTTTCTACCTTTGGTCAATGCTTTTTTTTTGTTGATCTACGAAAGGGGTTCCCAATCTGTTCTGCAACGCGGGCTTGTCTAATACTGATAATGATAATTATAAGTAGGCACCTACAACTTCGGCTTTACCCTGTTGTCTTCGTATCACAGTTCGTGTAATCTTTTAGCAAGCCACATCCTTCAAGAAAAAACAAATTTTATTCATTAAACAATCATCCAAATTAATCAAACACTTCATTATATAGTAACATTTACATTTATATCAAAGAAGCGGAGACAACTGGCTTGTGTAGAATTGAATTCTCACCTCTGTAATGAATTTTAAAGGAAATATTTTTCAATTATCTGTACATTCAAATATTCTAACGTACTTGGTCGGTTTAAACTGTTTTAGAGTATCTGCACTTGAGTTAGTTTTCAAAAAAAGGAACGACTGAAGCCTTTGGCAGCATTAGGGCGCTGTTTATGTTATGTATACGAAAGTTGCGCCCTGGTCCGAAAGTCTCCAGTACCAAATTTTAGTTTAATCTCACAATCTCTAAAGTAACTTCATTGAACGAAAGAGCGAATGGTACAGAGCCCCTTGCCAAACGGATTCTGAGCGTAGATCTTAGCTTCGCCCTGATGATAAGTCAATTACAAGTCTCTTATAGTGGACTAATGCACTCAATTTTCTTTTTTAAAAGGGTTTACCAAATTATTTTTTTATTATTTCTATTAATATTCGGACTATCCTCATCTTGGTTAGTATATCTCTGAATTTTTGAGATGAGGTATTATTATTATTCTATTATTATTCAGACTATCCTCATCTTGGTTAGTATATCTCTGAATTTTTGAGATGAGGTATCATTATTATTCTATTATTATTCAGACTATCCTCATCTTGGTTAGTATATCTCTTAATTTTTGAGATGAGGTATTATTATTATTCTATTATTATTCAGACTATCCTCATCTTGGTTAGTATATCTCTGAATTTTTGAGATGAGGTATTATTATTATTTCTCTTATTATTCGGACTATCCTCATCTTGGTTAGTATATCTCTGAATTTTTGAGATGAGGTATTATTATTATTTCTATTATCATTCGGACTATCCTCATCTTGGTTAGTATATCTCTGAATTTTTGAGATGAGGTATTATTATTATTTCTATTATTATTCGGACTATCCTCATCTTGGTTAGTATATCTCTGAATTTTTGAGATGAGGTATTATTATTATTTCTATTATTATTCGGACTATCCTCATCTTGGTTAGTATATCTCTGAATTTTTGAGATGAGGTATTATTATTATTTCTATTATTATTCGGACTATCCTCATCTTGGTTAGTATATCTCTGAATTTTTGAGATGAGGTATTATTATTATTTCTCTTATTATTCGGACTATCCTCATCTTGGTTAGTATATCTCTGAATTTTTGAGATGAGGTATTATTATTATTTCTATTATTATTCGGACTATCCTCATCTTGGTTAGTATATCTCTGAATTTTTGAGATGAGGTATTATTATTATTTCTATTATTATTCGGACTATCCTCATCTTGGTTAGTATATCTCTGAATTTTTGAGATGAGGTATTATTATTATTTCTATTATTATTCGGACTATCCTCATCTTAGTTAGTATATCTCTTAATTTTTGAGATGAGATATTATTATTATTTCTATTATTATTCAGACTATCCTCATCTTGGTTAGTATATCTCTGAATTTTTTAGATGAGGTATTATTATTATTTCTATTATTATTCGTACTAATCTCATCTTGGTTGTTTTTCATACAACGTTTCGGCCATTGTACTCTACGGCCTTCATCAGGTTTCATTTGATGTGGGAAAGTAACAAACTGCACCCTTTATTTAACCGACGGGGGTATATTCACCGCACTCCCCTCTTAGCGGTAGTAGTATTTTTCGAATCATTATTGTCTCACGCTGGGATTGATCCTAGAACCATTAAATTACTTGCAGTAATTCTGTCTGATTCTGTAACCACTACGCTATGTGTCCATATGAGGATAGTCCAGATAACAATAGAAATAATAATAATACCTCATCTCAAAAATTCAGAGATACACTAATTGGGTTTACCAAATGTCTTTAAAAACGAAATCTAAGGAAATCAATTTGGTTTCATTTTACGAAGAAGAAAAAAATATTGATGTGTAGTGCCCCCTATACTTTTATTTAAGAATTAAGTATATTCTCAGACGCTGTTAGGCTCTCGACGAACAGACTATGAAAGACATGGAACATGAGAGGAGGAAAGAGAGTGGCCTGCTGCAAAGGCCGGGGCCAGAGGCATGGTCAGCTAGGAATACTGGCGCCAAGGAGCATAGGGCCAGGGAGAAGGAGAGAGAGAATGGCCGGTTGCAGAGGCCGGGGCTAGAAGCGTAACCAGCTAGGTGTGCTGGAGCTAATGGCTATTTAATCACTGTCCCACCGCAGCAATATCTGACACAAGGTCGGGCTTAACGTGGGAAGAAACAGTACCTTACCGCCAAAAAATGGCTCCAGCCGACGCAGTTACCTGCGAAAGCTGGGCCGAGTAATGATGGGAGAGCCTAAGGACGAGTCCAAAGGCCTCCCGTTGCGCTTAGCAAACGCAGCCTCGGTATAACCTCATTGGCCAACGTTTGCACCGGCGCACTCGGTCTTTGATACCTCCCACACAATCTCCGGCCCAATCAACAGGCAAGTGTAAGTACCGACTCCTCGGTCTATGCCGTGGAACAGATACTACACTTACATCCCGAAGACAAGGCCAGAAAAGGTGCCAGGTAAGTATGGTGCTGGAGCTAATGAGCACTGGACAATGTGCGTCCAGGGGTTTTATAGGGGTCGTCAGAGGAAGTGACGTTTAGGATATTAAGCTAAAAGGAGAGTTTCGTACTTAATTCGGTTTGTAAAATCGGTTTGTTTTCTCGGGACTTGGGAGAGGTCTATGACCTCTTGGTTGGGGACCACGGTATTTGGATATCATCACCAGTTTTTTAGAGTCCGTCGTTAAACATAGACCTAACCCAGGATTCGCCACACCCCTCTATGATGGGCGTGTGGGGGCCAATATTTTCTGTACTTGAGAGTCGTGGTGTCAAACGACTTTCTGATATACTTGCAATATGACCTGCCCATTGCCATTTGAGTTTTCTAATGGATTCTATCTTATATCTAACTCCTGTTTTTTCTCTAATAGACTGTGCTGTCTTGTGATCGCTTCATGATTATCTCCTGTGCACGGTGCATGGTTCTTATTTTGCAGGCCAATCTTTTGGTAAGGTTCAATGTTTCAGCTCCATAGATGACTATCGGAAGGATACATACCTTTCTTTTAAGGATTGCCTCTTCTATTTTAATCATTGTGCCTTTAATCCTCAATATGTTCGTTCTACTGAAGTCCATGTGGAGGCCAACTCTCTTGCTCTCATCATTCAGTTCGTCTAACATTATTTGGGGATCAAGACCAAAAAAAAAAGGACGATTCTGAGTTCGCCGTATATTTTGATTGCTTTAATTTCCCACTTTAGGTTTTGGAAGGAGGAAAATACGTGGGTATAAGACGATTTCAGAATTGACCATAAAATTTCAGAAGATAGATCGGCTCGAATATAAGCTGGGTCCGTTATTTTGCGACAACGCTGTCATGAGAATACAACGTTTATGTCATATACTAAAATTCTTGACCCCACCCTCACGGAAAACTTAAAATGTTTGGCGATTTTTAAAAACTAATTTGCTAAAACATACTCTATGTTCCCATTGGTACACACAGAAAATTTCATGAAGATATTTTCTTTGGTTTCTTACTTATGCTGTCACGTAGAGAAAGAATTTGATAGATTACAGTCTACATGACCTCCAACTAATGCTAGATGAACTAAACCAAATAAAAAAAAGCAAAAAAGTCGGCCTACACATGAACTTCAGTTAAACAAAAATCATGTGCAAAGATCATATTGAGGATAAGGACATAACTGCCACAATCGAAGATGCAAAACTGGGGAGAGTAGACCCCTACATCTACCTAGGACAACAAATCTCCCTGAAACCCACGAAAGAAGAAGAGATCAAGCGGAGAATCATACTGGGATGGCAAGCCTTTGGCAGAGCAAGCTCATGCTTTAAAAACAAGTCGATCCCAATAATCCTAAAGAAAAGAGTATACAACCAATGCATCATCCCAATAGTCATTTATGGAGCTGAAACATGGAACCTAACCTAGAGACAGACTCGCAAACTGAGAAGCATGCAACGCGCTCATGGGAGAATCATGCTCAACCTCACCTGGAGAGATCACAAGACAGCACAGTATATTAGGAAGAAAACAGGTGTTTATGACATCATAGAAACTATTAAAAAACTCAAATGGTAATGGGCAGGTCATGTTGCATGAATGAAAGACAACCGATGGACATCACGTCTCACAACATGGATCCCCAGAGATCACATGCGAAAGTGTGGCCGACAAAATGTAAGACGGAAAGAAGAACTGGACAAATCTGGAAAATACTGGCTCCACTACGCTCATGATAGAAAATTGTGGCGAATCCAGGGGAAGGTTTACATCAAAGGGTTGGACGTTAAATGACTGATTCTTCTTCTTCTTCTTCTTCTTCTTCTTCTTCTTCTTCTTCTTCTTCTTCTTCTTCTGGGCACTGCAATTCCTTTGTCCTATCGTCTAAACGTTTTATAATGAAGCATTTGGGGTCCTCGAATGTCTCTTGATTTTGGCACTGACCGGGTTGGACGATATTCAACTTAAATGATCAATCATTAGGTCATATGGTAAACTAGAAAGATCACAGAGGAGTGGCTGGCCTTTGGGGTCCGTATCTTTTTCCCGACTCTCAGATAACTAACTCTTCATTTGCTCGACGTTGATTGGTCGATTCTGAATTCACCCAAAAAACAAAGGATTACAATTCGAGGGCATTTCTTTCAAAGTTTATCATTTACAGAGACACACATAAAAAAAACACTTTTTTCTTCATAAACGTTAGTTAACAACTGATAGAGTGTTCTCCTCTCTCAGACAGAACCAAGGAAAAATATCTCTTTTATGCTGTAAAATACGGTAGTTAGTTTGACTGAAATTTTCATGCAGTCCTCAATTAGTTCGCAATCAAACTGAATAGCTTCCGTACCAAAATAATCAAATGACTTCAAATCCATCATTAGACCGATGTTCTATGATTTTAGAACCAAATTAGGCAGCTTCAGTAACAAAATAATCAAATAACTTCAAATCCATCATTAGACCGATGTTCTATGATTTTAGAACCAAATTAGGCAGCTTCAGTAACAAAATAATCAAATAACTTCAAATCCATCACCAGACCAATTTATACGGTCTTGGATCCAAATTGATTAGCTTCAGTAACAAAATAAACAAATAACTTCAAATCCATCATTAGACCGATATTCTATGATTTTAGAACCAAATTAGGCAGCTTCAGTAACAAAATAATCAAATGACTTCAAATCCATCATCAGACCGATGTTCTATGATTTTAGAACCAAATTAAGCAGCTTCAGTAACAAAATAATCAAATAACTTCAAATCCATCATCAGACCGATGTTCTATGATTTTAGAACCAAATTAAGCAGCTTCAGTAACAAAATAATCAAATAACTTCAAATCCATCATCAGACCGATGTTCTATGATTTTAGAACCAAATTAGGCAGCTTCAGTAACAAAATAATCAAATAACTTCAAATCCATCACCAGACCAATTTATACGGTCTTGGATCCAAATTGATTACCTTCAGTAACAAAATAAACAAATAACTTCAAATCCATCATTAGACCGATATTCTATGATTTTAGAACCAAATTAGGCAGCTTCAGTAACAAAATAGTCAAATAACTTCAAATCCATCATTAGACCGATGTTCTATGATTTTAGAACCAAATTAGGCAGCTTCAGTACCAAAATAGTCAAATAACTTCAAATCCATCATTAGACCGAAATTCTATGATTTTAGAACCAAATTAGGCAGCTTCAGTAACAAAATAATCAAATAACTTCAAATCCATCATTACACCGATGTACTATGATTTTAGAACCAAATTAGGCAGCTTCAGTAACAAAATAATCAAATAACTTCAAATCCATCACCAGACCAATTTATACGGTCTTGGATCCAAATTGATTAGCTTCAGTAACAAAATAAACAAATAACTTCAAATCCATCATTAGACCGATATTCTATGATTTTAGAACCAAATTAGGCAGCTTCAGTAACAAAATAGTCAAATAACTTCAAATCCATCATTAGACCGATGTTCTATGATTTTGGAACCAAATTAGGCAGGTTCAGTACCAAAATAGTCAAATAACTTCAAATCCATCATTAGACCGAAATTCTATGATTTTAGAACCAAATTAGGCAGCTTCAGTAACAAAATAATCAAATAACTTCAAATCCATCATCAGACCGAAATTCTATGATTTTAGAACCAAATTAGGCAGCTTCAGTAACAAAATAATCAAATGACTTCAAATCCATCATTAGACCGATGTTCTATGATTTTAGAACCAAATTAGGCAGCTTCAGTAACAAAATAATCAAATAACTTCAAATCCATCATTAGACCGATGTTCTATGATTTTAGAACCAGATTAGGCAGCTTCAGTAACAAAATAATCAAATAACTTCAAATCCATCACCAGACCAATTTATACGGTCTTGGATCCAAATTGATTAGCTTCATTAACAAAATAAACAAATAACTTCAAATCCATCATTAGACCGATATTCTATGATTTTAGAACCAAATTAGGCAGCTTCAGTAACAAAATTGTCAAATAACTTCAAATCCATCATTAGACCGATGTTCTATGATTTTAGAACCAAATTAGGCAGCTTCAGTACCAAAATAGTCAAATAACTTCAAATCCATCATTAGACCGAAATTCTATGATTTTAGAACCAAATTAGGCAGCTTCAGTAACAAAATAATCAAATAACTTCAAATCCATCATTAGACCGAAATTCTATGATTTTAGAACCAAATTAGGCAGCTTCAGTACCAAAATAGTCAAATAACTTCAAATCCATCATTAGACCGGAATTCTATGATTTTAGAACCAAATTAGGCAGCTTCAGTAACAAAATAATCAAATAACTTCAAATCCATCACCAGACCAATTTATAAAGTCTTGAATCCAAATTAATTAGCTTCAGTAACAAAATAATCAAATAACTTCAAATCCATCATCAGACCGATGTTCTATGATTTTAGAACCAAATTAAGCAGCTTCAGTAACAAAATAATCAAATAACTTCAAATCCATCATCAGACCGATGTTCTATGATTTTAGAACCAAATTAGGCAGCTTCAGTAACAAAATAATCAAATAACTTCAAATCCATCACCAGACCAATTTATACGGTCTTGGATCCAAATTGATTACCTTCAGTAACAAAATAAACAAATAACTTCAAATCCATCACCAGACCGATATTCTATGATTTTAGAACCAAATTAGGCAGCTTCAGTAACAAAATAGTCAAATAACTTCAAATCCATCATTAGACCGATGTTCTATGATTTTAGAACCAAATTAGGCAGCTTCAGTACCAAAATAGTCAAATAACTTCAAATCCATCATTAGACCGATGTTCTATGATTTTAGAACCAAATTAGGCAGCTTCAGTAACAAAATAATCAAATAACTTCAAATCCATCATCAGACCGATGTTCTATGATTTTAGAACCAAATTAAGCAGCTTCAGTAACAAAATAATCAAATAACTTCAAATCCATCATTAGACCGATGTTCTATGATTTTAGAACCAAATTAGGCAGCTTCAGTAACAAAATAATCAAATAACTTCAAATCCATCATTAGACCGATGTTCTATGATTTTAGAACCAAATTAGGCAGCTTCAGTAACAAAATAATCAAATAACTTCAAATCCATCACCAGACCAATTTATACGGTCTTGGATCCAAATTGATTAGCTTCAGTAACAAAATAAACAAATAACTTCAAATCCATCATTAGACCGATATTCTATGATTTTAGAACCAAATTAAGCAGCTTCAGTAACAAAATTGTCGAATAACTTCAAATCCATCATTAGACCGATGTTCTATGATTTTAGAACCAAATTAGGCAGCTTCAGTACCAAAATAGTCAAATAACTTCAAATCCATCATTAGACCGAAATTCTATGATTTTAGAACCAAATTAGGCAGCTTCAGTAACAAAATAATCAAATAACTTCAAATCCATCATTAGACCGAAATTCTATGATTTTAGAACCAAATTAGGCAGCTTCAGTACCAAAATAGTCAAATAACTTCAAATCCATCATTAGACCGAAATTCTATGATTTTAGAACCAAATTAGGCAGCTTCAGTAACAGAATAATCAAATAACTTCAAATCAATCACCAGACCAATTTATACGGTCTTGGATCTAAATTGATTAGCTTCAGTAACAAAATAATCAAATAACTTCAAATCCATCACCAGACCAATTTATACGGTCTTGGATCCAAATTGATTAGCTTCAGTAACAAAATAAACAAATAACTTCAAATCCATCATTAGACCGATATTCTATGATTTTAGAAACAAATTAAGCAGCTTCAGTAACCAAATAATCAAATGACTTCAAATCCATCATTAGACCGAAATTCTAATGTTTTAGAAACAAATTAGGCAGCTTCAGTAACAAAATAAACAAATAACTTCAAATCAATCATTAGACCGATATTCTATGATTTTAGAACCAAATTAGGCAGCTTCAGTAACAAAATAATCATATAACTTCAAATCCATCACCAGACCAATTTATAAGGTCTTGGATCCAAATTGATTAGCTTCAGTAACAAAATAATCAAATAACTTCAAATCCATCACCAGACCGATATTCTATGATTTTAGAAACAAATTAAGCAGCTTCAGTAACAAAATAATCAAATGACTTCAAATCCATCATTCGACCGTAATTCTATGGTTTTAGAAACAAATTAGGCAGCTTCGGTAACAAAATAAACAAATAACTTCAAATCCATCATTAGACCGATGTTCAATGATTTTAGAAACAAATGAAGCAGCTTTAGTAACAAAATAATCAAATAACTTCAAATCCATCATTTGACCGAAATTCTATGATTTTAGAACCAAATTAAGCAGCTTCAGTAACAAAATAATCAAATAACTTCAAATCCATCATTAGACCGAAATTATATGGTTTAAGAAACAAATTAAGCAGCTTCAGTAACAAAATAATCAAATGACTTCAAATCCATCATTAGACCAAAATTCTATGATTTTAGAAACAAATTAAGCAGCTTCAGTAACAAAATAATCAAATGACTTCAAATCCATCATTAGACCGAAATTCTATGATTTTAGAAACAAATTAAGCAGCTTCAGTAACAAAATAATCAAATAACTTCAAATTCATCATTAGACCGAAATTATATGGTTTTAGAAACAAATTAAGCAGCTTCAGTAACAAAATAATCAAATAACTTCGAATTCATCATTAGACCCGAAATTCTATGATTTTAGAACCAAATTAGGCAGCTTCAGTAACAAAATAATCAAATGACTTCAAATCCATCATTAGACCGAAATTCTATGATTTTAGAACCAAATTAAGCAGCTTCAGTAACAAAATAATCAAATAACTTCAAATCCATCATTAGACCGAAATTCTATGATTTTAGAAACAAATTAAGCAGCTTCAGTAACAAAATAAACAAATAACTTCAAATCCATCATTAGACCGAAATTCTATGGTTTTAGAAACAAATTAAGCAGCTTCAGTAACAAAATATTCAAATGACTTCAAATCCATCATTAGACCAATGTTCTATGATTTTAGAAACAAATTAAGCAGCTTCAGAAACAAAATAATCAAATAACTTCAAATCCATCATTAGACCGAAATTCTATGATTTTAGAACCAAATTAAGCAGCTTCAGTAACAAAATAATCAAATAACTTCAAATCCATCATTAGACCGAAATTATATGGTTTTAGAACCAAATTAGGCAGCTTCAGTAACAAAATAATCAAATAACTTCAAATTCATCATTAGACCCGAAATTCTATAATTTTAGAACCAAATTAAGCAGCTTCAGTAACAAAATAATCAAATGACTTCAAATCCATCATTAGACCGAAATTCTATGATTTTAGAACCAAATTAAGCAGCTTCAGTACCAAAATAAACAAATAACTTCAAATCCATCATTAGACCGAAATTATATGGTTTTAGAACCAAATTAAGCAGCTTCAGTAACAAAATAATCAAATAACTTCAAATCCATCATTAGACTGATGTTCTATGATTTTAGAAACAAATTAAGCAGCTTCAGTAACAAAATAAACAAATAACTTCAAATCCATCATTAGACCGAAATTCTATGGTTTTAGAAACAAATTAAGCAGCTTCAGTAACAAAATATTCAAATAACTTCAAATCCATGATTAGACCGATGTTCTATGATTTTAGAAACAAATTAAGCAGCTTCAGTAACAAAATAATCAAATAACTTCAAATTCATCATTAGACCCGAAATTCTATGATTTTAGAACCAAATTAAGCAGCTTCAGTAACAAAATAATCAAATGACTTCAAATCCATCATTAGACCGAAATTCTATGATTTTAGAACCAAATTAAGCAGCTTCAGTAACAAAATATTCAAATAACTTCAAATCCATCATTAGACCGATGTTCTATGATTTTAGAAACAAATTAAGCAGCTCCAGTAACAAAATAATCAAATAACTTCAAATCCATCATTAGATCGAAATTCTATGATTTTAGAACCAAATTAAGCAGCTTCAGTAACAAAATAAACAAATAACTTCAAATCCATCATTAGACCGAAATTCTATGGTTTTAGAAACAAATTAAGCAGCTTCAGTAACAAAATATTCAAATGACTTCAAATCCATCATTAGACCAATGTTCTATGATTTTAGAAACAAATTAAGCAGCTTCAGAAACAAAATAATCAAATAACTTCAAATCCATCATTAGACCGAAATTCTATGATTTTAGAACCAAATTAAGCAATTTCAGTAACAAAATAATCAAATAACTTCAAATCCATCATTAGACTGAAATTATATGGTTTTAGAACCAAATTAGGCAGCTTCAGTAACAAAATAATCAAATAACTTCAAATTCATCATTAGACCGAAATTCTATGATTTTAGAACCAAATTAAGCAGCTTCAGTACCAAAATAAACAAATAACTTCAAATCCATCATTAGACCGAAATTATATGGTTTTAGAACCAAATTAAGCAGCTTCAGTAACAAAATAATCAAATAACTTCAAATCCATCATTAGACTGATGTTCTATGATTTTAGAAACAAATTAAGCAGCTTCAGTAACAAAATAAACAAATAACTTCAAATCCATCATTAGACCGAAATTCTATGGTTTTAGAAACAAATTAAGCAGCTTCAGTAACAAAATATTCAAATAACTTCAAATCCATCATTAGACCGATGTTCTATGATTTTAGAAACAAATTAAGCAGCTTCAGTAACAAAATAATCAAATAACTTCAAATTCATCATTAGACCCGAAATTCTATGATTTTAGAACCAAATTAAGCAGCTTCAGTAACAAAATAATCAAATGACTTCAAATCCATCATTAGACCGAAATTCTATGATTTTAGAACCAAATTAAGCAGCTTCAGTAACAAAATAATCAAATAACTTCAAATTCATCATTAGACCCGAAATTCTATGATTTTAGAACCAAATTAAGCAGCTTCAGTAACAAAATAATCAAATGACTTTAAATCCATCATTAGACCGAAATTCTATGATTTTAGAACCAAATTAAGCAGCTTCAGTACCAAAATAAACAAATAACTTCAAATCCATCATTAGACCGAAATTATATGGTTTTAGAACCAAATTAAGCAGCTTCAGTAACAAAATAATCAAATAACTTCAAATCCATCATTAGACTGATGTTCTATGATTTTAGAATCAAATTAAGCAGCTTCAGTAACAAAATAAACAAATAACTTCAAATCCATCATTAGACCGAAATTCTATGGTTTTAGAAACAAATTAAGCAGCTTCAGTAACAAAATATTCAAATAACTTCAAATCCATGATTAGACCGATGTTCTATGATTTTAGAAACAAATTAAGCAGCTTCAGTAACAAAATAATCAAATAACTTCAAATCCATCATTAGACCGAAATTCTATGATTTTAGAACCAAATTAAGCAGCTTCAGTAACAAAATAATCAAATAACTTCAAATCCATCATTAGACCGAAATTATATGGTTTTAGAACCAAATTAGGCAGCTTCAGTAACAAAATAATCAAATAACGTCAAATTCATCATTAGACCCGAAATTCTATGATTTTAGAAACAAATTAAGCAGCTTCAGTAACAAAATAATCAAATGACTTCAAATCCATCATTAGACCGAAATTCTATGATTTTAGAACCAAATTAAGCAGCTTCAGTAACAAAATAATCAAATAACTTCAAATCCATCATTAGACCGAAATTTTATGGTTTTAGAACCAAATTAGGCAGCTTCAGTACCAAAATATTCAAATGACTTCAAATCCATCATTAGACCGAAATTCTATTATTTTAGAACCAAATTAAGCAGCTTCAGTACCAAAATAGTCAAATAACTTCAAATCCATCGTTAGACCGAAATTCTATGATTTTAGAACCAAATTAAGCAGCTTCAGTACCAAAATAGTCAAATAACTTCAAATCCATCATTAGACCGAATTTCTATTATTTTAGAACCAAATTGAGCAGCTTCAGTACCAAAATAGTCAAATAACTTCAAATTCATCATTAGACCAAAATTCCATGATTTTAGAACCAAATCAAGCAGCTTCAGTACCAAAATAGTCAAATAACTTCAAATCCGTCATTAGACGGAAATTCTATGATTTCAGAACCAAAATAGGCAGCTTCAGTACCAAAATAGTCAAATAACTTCAAATCCATCATTAGACCGAAATTATATGATTTTCGAAACAAATTAGGCAGCTTCAGTAACAAAATAATCAAATAACTTCAAAGACCGATGTTCTATGGTTTTAGAACCAAATTAGGCAGCTTCAGTAACAAAATAACTTCAAATCCATCATTAGACCGATGTTCTATGATTTTAGAACCAAATTAGGCAGCTTCAGTACCAAAATAATCAAATAACTTCAAATCCATCATTAGACCGATGTTCTATGATTTTAGAACCAAATTAGGCAGCTTCAGTAACAAAATAATCAAATAACTTCAAAGACCGATGTTCTATGGTTTTAGAACCAAATTAGGCAGCTTCAGTAACAAAATAACTTCAAATCCATCATTAGACCGATGTTCTATGATTTTAGAACCAAATTAGGCAGCTTCCATACCAAAATAGTCAAATAACTTCAAATCCATCATTAGACCGAAATTCTATTATTTTAGAACCAAATTAGGCAGCTTCAGTAACAAAATAATCAAATGACTTCAAATCCATCATTAGACCGAAATTCTATGATTTTAGAACCAAATTAGGCAGCTTCAGTACCAAAATAGTCAAATTACTTCAAATCCATCATTAGACCGAAATTCTATGATTTTAGAACCAAATTAGGCGGCTTCAGTAACAAAATAGTCAAATCACTTCAAATCCATCATTAGACCGAAATTCTATGATTTTAGAACCAAATTAAGCAGCTTCAGTAACAAAATAATCAAATAACTTCAAATCCATCATTAGACCGAAATTCTATGATTTTAGAGCCAAATTAAGCAGCTTCAGTAACAAAATTATCAAAAAACTTAGAATCCATCACCAGACCAATTTATACGGTCTTGGATCCAAATTGATTAGCTCCAGTACCAAAATAATCAAATAACTTCAAATCTATCATCAGACTAAGCTTGGAAGAACAATGAAATAAAATCATCATCATCATCATCAGCAGCAGCAGCAGCAGTCTTTTATCGTCCGTCGTTGGACAAAGACTTTCCCCAGGATTCGCCACGATTCCCAATCATAGGCGTCGCGGAGCCCGTATTCTCTGAAAATACATTCATTTAAATAGCTTACCGAAATTGTCACCAAAACTGTACACATAGGTTGTAAACATCTACTTATCTAAAAAAAAAAACGGGTTTTTGTTTTTTAATACCCCCAATAGGTTTTTAGTGGAGAGTGGGTTATTTGCAATCTAAGTTTTTGATAAATTGGTCTCTTAGTCCGTGTCAGGTAAAATTCGGACTTTTTTTTAGTTATCACCGTCTAATAGTGCGAGAGAAATAATTTATTCTTTGATTGCCTCTATTTCCGATTTTTTAATTGATCATCACCAACATCACGTGCTGTCAAAAGACATTCATTACGTGACGACTTATCTTGAGCATCTAACCAGGCCTGTTTATTTATCAAATAATAATATTGTATCACATCATTCGTACATAAGAGAATCACTGCAGTCCTGCACATGATCAACAAGACAAGTGGGCGACAGATTCTTTGAGTGTATGTGTTCATCTATCAAGGTGTCTATGTGTGTGTGTTTCCAGGCGCTTCTAATCATATTTTGAGGGATACAACCTTGAAAATCTGCATGAGCATACCACTTGGCACCATCTAAAATTGTTCGTTTTTTTTTGTTTTTTTTTTCCTAAAGTTCATTTACTCCTGTTCTTTTTTTTTTACTTTTATTCAAATATTCGTTCAAATGCATTTCGTTCCTTTTCCTTCCTATCTTTCTCATTCATTCACCCTGTCTCTTTTTTTCGTTGTTGTTGTTTACCTTCTGTTTTTCATCTTATCAATTTTTTTTTCTCAATCCTTCCTTTCTTCATTCTTTTCTCTCTTTCTTTTTTTTTTATCCCCGTTTCTTTCCCTACAAGTTTCATTCTTCACTTGACTCATTCTCCATGGTCATTTTTGGACGAGCAATGCCCAAATCTGGTACTGGTATTTTTTTCAAAGATAATTTTCAGATAAAAGATCTATTTTATTTTCATTTTTAGATGATTTAAGATATAATATCTCTTCTTTTTTTTTTTTTTAGATAATTTGTGATAATCTTTTTAGATTAGTCCTGGTTTTCGGGCTGTAGTGATTCATCAACGCGAGGTAAGGATATCTTTAGTGAATTTTCCTCCAGTGTGTAATCTTCGTCTCCGGGACCAAATAGATTTGTTAAGTACTAAACTTGCTCAATTCTGGTCTTCAAAAAACAAAATACCAGATGGCAACCCTGGTTGTGAACAATTGTGTTTTCTTTTCTCCTTGTCTTGAATTTCTTAGTTGATCATTGGATCAAAAGGAATATAAACGGTTAACTTCGCGAGTAAATCTCATTTGCGACGAATGACGCATACTAAGAACAAAGACACAAGAATCAAGAGAGGCAGCTGTAAAAGAAACCTTTGCCACCTACGCCTTCTCTGGTCTCTGTTTGTTAGAGACTATCAACCAAAACTGTCATCAAATCTGTCAACATAGGTTTCTCTCAGTTTTTAAGATGGTCCAACTGGCCAGCAGGCTGCACCGACATATCATATATACTACTTACTACTTATCATGTCCAAGAAAAAAAAACAGTCTATTTTTTGCAATGCAAGTTTATGCTAAATCGACCACTTATTTTTGGAGATTTAGACTTTTAAGCGATCACTGCCCAAACAAAAGGCGTGAGAAGTGACTTATTAATTGATCACCTCTTTTTTATTTCCGACAAGGCCTGCTGCCAGATGTTAGTCATGCGATGGTTTCTGTTGAGTGATTAACCAGACCCTTTCTTTCTTCTTTTTTCTTCTTTTCTCTTCATGTATTTTTTAAACGCAGCTCGCGTCTTCTGTCTTTTTCTTGCACGAACTATACAAACGAACGGGAGACGTGATTTGCCCCATAAGTATCCATACACACTCACACACGTCCTAGCTAACCGCTGGCAACCACAAAATATCTCTAAAAGTTTTCTGGTTGTCCACAAAATATACCCCTGAAATTCCCAATGAATCTAAGCAAAATTTCACTGAAAAGCGGGAAATAGGCTTCGAAAGAAGTCAGATAATTTTTGAGTAATACTTAATGCTCAATCATCTCCTATACTTCCTAGCTAACTGTCGGCGACTACTAAGTATCCCTGAAATTTCTCTTTCTATCTACACGATATCTCCAAAACTTCTCAGTGAATTTCAATGGCATTTTTTCGAAAGGTCGAGCCATGGACAAATGGGGATGTTGATTAAAATTTAGGCGCGGATCCAGGAATCATTCGATTGAGAGGCATTTTCCAATTTTTCTTTCAAACATTTATACATTCACTCATGTTTTTCCCGCCCAATATCTCCGAAAGTTTTCTAATCTTAAAGATGTTTTATGAAAAGGTGGGTCGTGGGCTGAAGGAGGATTAAATTTTGTGGCGGATCCAAGAATCTTTTACAGTTACCTTCCCTGGGTTGTAGCTATGTACGTACCGATTTACATTCAATTTTTGTAACAATGATATTAAGCAGAGGCATGCGCTCTTGAATTGCTCACCTCTATTTTTCTGAATCACTGTAGCCCCACAAATATCCCGCCCGACCAACCACCCAACTGAGCTACAAGGGCTTCTCTCTTTGTACGTCCGTGAGACGTATCTCCAAGTGTTCCAGGTTACATTTTTGGGGACCACAATCGTGTAAATTTGTATAAGTGAACCACTAGTCACCATCTAAAAACTTTTCTTTTTTTCCCCTCCCCCAAAGATACCTTTGGGGGTTTCTAATGGTCATTTTCGATCGACAATGTCCAAATCTTCTGCAGGTATTTTTCGGCTTCCGGTTAGAAACCGTCTACAAGAACAGTCACTGAAACTTAACTTTGGTTTCTCCAATTTTCAAATGCGTATGGCTAACTGGCCACCCCTGCTATCTCTGTATGTATCGCTCGTACAGGCTGCACTAATGAAGCTAA